>WNGS01165318.1:5637018-5652271 GCA_020271785.1 Procambarus virginalis | reverse complement strand
GAACCCTAGTCTTGGTTACAAAAATGAGAGAGAGAGAAGGAAAGAGGGAGGGGGAGATGGACAATTGGCAAAGCTGCAAGCACTAGACATATCAAGCTCCGTTCTACCGCTAAAGTGACTATATCTTCAAGAATAGACTGGCAAGTAATTAATGGGACAAAGTCTGAAAGCAACTCAGTTGGTACCAACATACCACAAGGAAGTGTAACTGGCCTCTTCTTTAGGAATATTTACTTGAACAATCTACAAAAATTCTTCCTCGAACGAAGTCCAAGCCTCAGCTGGTGACTGCACTCTAACCTTAACTTGATGAAAAGGTGTTCATTAATAGCGAACCTCCAGCAATATCTGCCTAGAGTGCATAATGGTTATCTTATCTTGAGGTTATCTTGAGATGATTTCGGGGCTTAGCATCTCCGCGGCCCGATCCTCGACCAGGCCTCCTTTTTGTTACATACCCCCAGGAAGCAGCCCGTAGCAGCTGTCTAACTTCCAGGTACCTATATACTGCTAGGTGAACAGGGGCATCAGGGTAAAAGAAACTTCTTGCCCATTTGTCTCCGCCTCCACCGGGAACAAACCCAGAACCTCAGAACTACGAATCCGAAGCACTTTCCACTCAGGTGTCAGGCGCCCTGACAGGCAGGTTGGCAGGTTATAATCGCCGATGAGATATAGAGCGACTGGGACAAGCATGAGGATGAGTGGATAACTTTATGGTCCGCGATAAAGTTGATGTCGTGATGAAGTTTGACTCTGTAATAACAATGAAGAATCACGGGCTGAACCCAACACAGCAAGGCAGCTCTCCCCCCCCCCTTATAATCATGCGTACATTATATGTAACAACTAATTAATTCACACAGAAATCACAATAACGTGATATATATAAAATGAACAAAATCCACAAGGGCCTAGATGAGGGTTCGAACCTATGCGCTGGATGTTCCCAGACGTGCTCTAGTTAACTGTACCACCACATGGTTAAAAGAACATCCAGCACAAAGATTCGAACCCTCATCAAGGCCCTCGTGGATTTGTTTCATTTTATATATCACGTTATTGTGATTTATGTGTAATGAAGTATTTTTTTTACTTATAGGAAATAATAATAAAAACATCACATGTTGTTCTACAAGTATATAATTGTTCTCCCGTCAACAACAGTTTGTCAGAGGTAGAACAATTTGGTTGACAGGGCCCCCAGAGTGCACGGGGGAATTGTGTGAAATCCGGTTAGGCTTCAGTGGAAGCCTTGGAATCTTCGTGGGGGCAGTAGCGCTCCAGGTTGCAATTCTTTTAACCATGTGGTGGTACAGTTGACTAGAGCGCGTCTGGGAACACTCAGGGCATGGGTTGAGCCCTCGTCAAGGCCCTTGTAAATTTGTTCAACTAATTGATTACTGTTATTATTATTATTATTGTTATTATTATTATTATTATTATTATTATTATTATTATTATTATTATTATTATTATTATTATTATTATTATTATTATATAAATTGCTGAAAATAAAATTATAATTGTGTGTAAAATAAAATACAATTGAGTATTTTTAATAGTTTACAGACATAACTATAAAAAAGTACCAATGTGAATACAGCCTCATTTGCTGATGTAAGATGAGCGCAGATTATAACACCAGAATGTATACCCATAGAAGAGGTAAGTACGTGAAAGTAAAACCTGAACTGAAAGAAAATTACGGGTGTTGACAAGGCATATACCAAAGGTACTAAAGGCGGGGGAAAAGAACGAATGGATTATGTGATGAGGATTTTCAAGAAAACTTTGTAAAGTGGCACCAACTGTAATTATCGATATCAGAGGTTTTAAGACTTTTTCACATCATCGTGCCCTTGCATCCATGCACCCCCGTAATGACAATTAAGCAAATATGCTGGGAAAAGTAAAAACAGAAGTAAACGTAAAAGTAAAAACACTAAGAAGGTTAGGTTAGGTCGTGATTTTCTATTCAGCTTTTCAGGTAAACTCAAATATTCACAATATATTTGACAGTACGGTTTCATACTAAGTGAAAATAAGTACAATTCCTGACTGCTATGAATAGTACATAATTGCACTTACTTGTGATGTTACATTCCCCCCCCCCCATTTTTTGGAGGACGGGCTGCTTGCACCAGAACCTTATAAGAAATTCTATATCAAAGCGGTCTCGAGTGCTGAAGTCACTCACAAGGTCAATAAATTCTTCCTGGATGTCATAATTAATAGAAGAAATATCTGTATGAAAATCATTTCTAATTAGCTTTAAATCCACTTCGGACATATCTAGAATATATTTCGTTAGTTCATTTTGCAGTGAGGAGAGTTGAAAATTTGCCACATATTCTGCATTAGAGGTGTCTTGCATATTAGTAACTATCTCAAACTTGTCGAAATTTAATTTTCTTACTTTTGTCTGCCACAGTCCTAGTTTAATTACAAAACTCCTCAGTTTATCATCAAAGTCAATATCATCATCAGCCCATTGCAAAGATTTGTTGAGAATGTGTAAGTAAATAAATATATAAACAAGATAGTAAAGGAAGCAACCAACTTTGGATCACCTAAGACTCCTTCTTGCCATTACGACTGAAGAACTTTTTCAGCACGTCTTGAAGCTTTAGAAGGCTAACAAAAGATAAACTCTTCCTTAAAATTAACATATTTTATGTATCTCGTGAATGTTAACAACTGAGCACAATTTGTTACGTTTGTGGTTTTATCCAACTTAATAGCAAATATACCTAAGGGGAGTTTTCATCTCAGAAATAACCTGATCTTTGATATTTATGGACATGTCAGATATATGTGGCTAAAGTGTGTTATCAGGCAGTGCCAAAATACTGAGGCTGGGCACATTGTTCCGCCAGCATAATTTGGAACATGACAGGATGGTGGGTGGTGTGGTAGGAATAGGTGGTGTGGAAGTGGTACATGAGCAGCAGGTAGTGTGGTAGTGGATCAGTAGGTAGTGCGGTAGTGGAGCAGTAGGAAGTGTGGTAGTGGATCAGCAGGTAGTATGGTAATGGAGCAGTAGGTAGTGTGGTAGTGGATCAGTAGGTAGTGCGGTAGTGGAGCAGTAGGAAGTGTGGTAGTGGATCAGCAGGTAGTATGGTAATGGAGCAGTAGGTAGTGTGGTAGCGGAGCAGTAGTTGTGTGGTAGTGGAACAGTTATAGTTGTGGTATGGTAACAAGTTTGGAAGTACCCATTTATCTAAACCTATATAGAGCAGCCGCTGGCGAAGAATTGGAGACAAATATGGGGTAACGTGGGACTACAGCTTGGCAAGCCGTGGTGAGGAGAGAAGGGTTGTAGGTGGGTGGAGTATGAGAGAGTATACATGTTGGACGACGGTTCTCGGTACTGAACGTCTGTCCGAACTGTCTCGGGTTTCCTGGAAATCTCCTCTAGTGGTCTTTTGCTTTATATTCTTTTATCTTGAGGAAGGTGGAGTGGAGGGGGCAGTTGTCTGCTCCGTGGTTGTTTTCTAATTGTGAAGAAAAACGGAAGGTCGGTACTTTATGTTCTTCTGCATATATATAATTACTCTTCTTATACAAATACTCATGTACACAAGTATTCAAGCCATCCTCCAAAAATGATAGTGCTGATAGCAACAGTTGGTATAACGTACAAATTAGACTGTTGTACACAAAGAATGTTCGCGTTATTAATACTGTGCTACTAGATTCTCAAAATAGAAAGCTAACAATTGCAAAACTAATTATGCAACCTAAACCAACCCGTCCTTGTCATAAATAATAAAGGTTTAGCTTAATATACGGCATTTTAGGCCGATGTAAAACATGTATGTGCTATACACATCACAAAAACTTTCTTCCCTCCCCATGTAGGGTGTTCCCATCAACATCCTCCCGCAACAACATTCACACTTCCTGTTTCCTTTGTGTTCATATATTGGGCACTTCCCAAATAACATCCGCCGTCTCCAAATGCAATTTACAAGAATTCTAAAATCGTTAAAACCAGTTTAGGCTACTGCGCAGCTCGGGTGATATGCATCTGTGAAACCTAACCATTAAATTATTGTTCCCTAACCAGTGGTTGGATATTAGACATTTTGTTTACTTTTGGCTAGTTCCAGTTTATCCTCCAGGTTTTTAAGAGTTTAGAAGGCAAGATCTATTGATGTGGTATTAATAACAACGNAACAGGTGCTGTCTCGTGTGAGCCAATAGGCATTCTGAATATTTCCTTAATTTTTTTATTATAATACGAAATAATATATTTAACAAGGTATATATATATATATATATATATATATATATATATATATATATAATATATATATATATATATATATAATATATATATATATCTTAGCGAACAAGCCTGAATGGTCCCAGGACTATATGCGAATGAAAACTCACACCCCAGAAGTGACTCGAACCCATACTTCCAGGAGCAACGCAACTGGTATCTACAGGACGCCTTAATCCGCTTGACCATCACGACTGGACAAAAGGAAGTGATAGCCGAAGCTATTTGAACCACTTCCCCACCGGCACCCGGATGGTAATCTTGGGCATAGCATTTTACCAAATCACCTCATTCTTTGGGGCACACGTGAGGAACACAAATCCTCACGTGTTGTGTTTGTGTTCCTCACTGCCATTACTGCTGAAGCTGCTGAAATATAATTATTTATGCTACGCTGCCATTGCTGTTGCTGTTCCGGGATAATTGTTGTGGCTGCTTCTGCTGCTCCTCTTGTCAACTCTATGCTGCTCCACTATTTCTGATGGAGTTTCTGTTCTACCATTACTGTTTTTTCCGCTGCAATAAGATTGGCGCTACTCCGCCGGACATACCATAAGCATTGGAGATTCCCGCCCATCGCGAAGAAAAAACATTATTACAGCCCAAAAGCTGAGCGTAAAAAAAAAAAACGTGGTCTCAAGGCCAGCCGCCGGCATCAGAGGTTTGTGTGTGTGTGTACTCACCTACTCGTACTCACCTAGTCGTGCTTGCAGGGGTTGAGCTATGGCTCTTTCGGCCCGCTTCTCAACTGTCAATCAACTTTTTTTCACACACACACCCAGGAAGCAGCCCGCAACAGCTGTCTAACTCCCAGGTACCTATTTACTGCTAGGTGAACAGGAGCATCAGGGTGAAAGAAATGCCCATTTGTTTTCCGCCGTCGCCGGGGATCGAACCCGGGTCCCCAGGATTACGAGTCCTTAGTGCTGTCCACTCTTAGTGCTGTCCTTAGTGCTGTCTACACTGAAGGATTATAATTTTGACGTGTTGGGTGTATCTCTTCAGAGGTGCAAATATATGTCCCCGCTTTCGTTTAAATTAACTAGAAATTAACACATATTACTCGGTTTTTATTTTTTACTTTAAATCTTTTATCAAACATGGCTTCATAACTCATTCTATGTTTCACAGTTATTAAACTTTCTCCTTCACTTACACCTCTTTACTCCCCTCCACCCCTCCCCCAAAAAACAACAACAACAACAACAACACAACTTACAAATTATGTGCAAAGGAATTACAGAACTCTAATTAAGAACGAGACCTAGGGGAGGTTTTGGACACAAAGCTGTCACCAGAGGAACACATAAAGAACATTGTGAGAGAGCGTCGCTTTCCAACTTCAGACTTGTTTTTAACTATATGGATGGTTAAATACTAAAAAACTATTCATGACTTTTGTGAGGCCAACATTGGAATATGTAGCTGTTGTATGGTCCCCAAATCTTAAGAAGCACATAAAGAAACCGAAAAAGGGGCAAAGGCATGAACAAAATGGCTTCCGGAACCGAAAAACAAGAGTTACGAGGAAAGACTATATGCCTTAAACATGCCAAAACTAGAAGATAGGAGAAAAAGAGGTGATATGATCACCACTTACAAAATACTAACAGGAATCGACCAAATTTACAAAGAGAAGTTGCTGAAGCCAGCAACATCACGAACAAGAAGACACAGATTCAAGCTAAGGAAACAAAGGTGCCGAAAAATATTAGGAATTTTTATTTTACAAACAGAGTGATAGACGGTTGGAACAAGCTAAGTGAGAAGGCGGTGGAGGCCAAAACCGTCAGTAGTTTCAAAGTGTTATACGACAAAGAATACTGGGAAGACGGGACACCACGAGCGTAGCTCTCATCCTGTAACTACACTTAGATAATCACATACACGCACACACGGCGCTGGTAGCTGAGTGGACAGCGCGCGGGACTCGTAATTTTGTGGCCCGGGTTCGATTCCCGGCGCCGGCGAGGAACAATGGGCAGAGTTTCTTTCACCCTGATGCCCCCTGTTAGACCACGAGCGTATCTCTCATCCTGTAACTACACTTAAATAATTACACTTAGGTGTAATACACACCAAAGAGCCGAAGCTCAACTCTCGCAAGCTCAACTAGGTGAGTACAACTGAGTGCACAAGCTGAATACCTCAGGGATCGATGCTGGGACCCATATTATTTGTCATTTATGTAAATGACCTATCTTAAGGCGTTGTGTCTTATACGTCGATGATTGGAGATGAAGCAAAATTAATGAGAGGAGTTGAGACGGATGAAAATTTTAAAATTATCCAAGGTGACTTAAACAAGCTGTAGAGTTGGTCCGAAAAATGGCTACTATATTTGAACATCAGCAAATGGAAATGGGAACAGATGACAGGAGACTAAAGGGACAGTACACAATGAAAGGGAAAGTAACTCTCTGTAGCAGTAGGCATCCTTCAGTCTCTGCAGACTATGGAGTTGCGCTCAGGTTGCTCTCCAGGGTAAAGCCTGGGTAGGTCGATATGGAGAAGCTGTTACCCATGCAGCAGGTTTCCCCTCACCACGTTGCTGAAATTATCCCATGGAAAGGCTCCATTGTTACCTCTCTGTAACGATTACAAAAAAAGGCATAGGACTGGAGATAACACCAAACCTAACTCTAGAGGCTCATATAAATAGGATAAAGTCAGCAGCATCATACTCTACACTAGCAAAAGTCAAACCATTCAGGAACCTAAAAAGGGAGCTGCTCGCCTGAGACCTAAATTAGAGTATGTCGCCCCCCCCCATTGTGGAGACTTGTTACGAATGGGCTGAGAGCCTCGTTTTCATTTAATTTGAACTATCTTTTATTTGCAATGTTGATTCCTTTATGTTGTAATTGTTTAAGTAAGTATATATAAATTCTTAGGTCTAGCAACCTGATGATTTAATATTTTTAACCCCAACTAGTCAAAACGGATTTGCAAATTAATTTACTTTTTGTTTTGCAGTAAGGAAGGCAAATAGAGCATGCAGATATAATAATAGGCTTACAGATGTTCTTAAATGGGAGAGCAACTGGGAATTGCACATTCGAGTTAACATGTTACATATCTTGCACATTTTACAAGTTATTCATGATATTCCATGTGGGGGCAACCAGAAAACCCATCAATATATTTTATAATAATTCATGTTATATAGCTCAACTTCCCCTTGGGGTTGAATGACAGTTATTGCCTTAGCCTATCTAATAGCCATTGTGGCCTTGTCACATTTCAACTCTCCCAGATTGACTGTCTTATTAAATCGAACTTTATTTGTGTTAAATGTACCACACTGTGTATACATAGATATAATGCAAAGGGTTACTTGTGCATCTTATAATTGATAGTGTTGTTTTTGGATTGTATAACAAGTAAGAGGAAAAGTTATATATAAACTTGTCAAAACTGTGACATTAGTACAGTGCTGATGCTGATGATGCTGAAGCTGATGATTTTGTTGGTGATGCAAAAATTATGAGAAAAACAAGACAGATGAAGATATGACGGCCTGGACAAACTGGTGGAATGGTCTAGAAAATGGCTACTAAAGTTCATTTCAGGAAAGTATAAAGTAATGAAATTAGGCGAAGGGAGCAGAAGGCTGAACACAAGGTACCATCTGGGAGGTGATATCCTGCAAGAGTCAAATAGAGAGAAAGATCTAGGGGGATGATATCACACCGAACCTGTCCCCAGAGGCCCACATCAAAAGGATATCACAAGTGTCATATGCTAGGTTGGCCAACAGAAGAACTGCCTTTAGAAACTTGAGTAAGAAATCGTTCAGGACCCTGTATACCACTTATGTCAGACCAATCTTGGAATATGCAGCATCAGATTGGAGTCCATACCTAGTTTAACACAAGACAAAGTTAGGGAAGATTCAGAGGTATGCCACCAGGCTCGTCCAGGAACTAAGAGGAATGAGCTACGAGAAAAGGCTAAGGGAGCTGAACCTCACGTCCATGGAAAACAGAAAAGTAAGTGGAGACATGATAACCACCTACAAAATTCTCAGGGGAATTGACAGGGTGGACAAAGACAAACAAGAACACCCAAATGAGCCACAGAGAAATTAGAAAGATTTTTTTCAATGTCAGAGTCGTTAACAAATGGAATGCATTAAGCAGTGACGTGGTGGAGGCTGACTCCATACACAATTTCAAATGTAGATTTGATAGAGCCCAGTAGACTCAAGAATCTGTACACCAGTTGATTGAAGGATGAGAGGAGGGACCAAAGAGCCAAAGATCAACCCCCGTAAGCACAACCAGGTGAGTACAGTTCGGCAAAGCAAGCAAGAACAGGCTAACTCTCTTGCTTTACCGACTGCAAAAGCATCGCCGTCCTCCAAAGAAGGTGGTGGGTGGGCCCTTCTCTCTCTGCGTCCATATCCCGGGGAAACCCAGCCGAGTCCTGAGTCTTCACCCTTTCCTAACCCATTTGTTAGCGAATTTTCTCAATCCTATTCCCCCAGCCTCATATAATTGCTTCCTGTCACATCTCCCTTCGTCTGAGCACAATGCGTATTGTTGAAACCAGCTATAGTTACTCTTCAAAGTTTTTCCAAGGCTTTGTATCCAAATTAATTTTTCGTTAAAGACCGTAAGACTATCACAGAGAAGTATACATGAAAAGTCAATCAGCAACAACCTGTTGGTTTCACACCAAGTAATATTTGCTAATGGAAGGCTTATGGTCCCATAAGTCATGGCAGATTTATGGTGCCGTAATCAATGGTAAATTTATGGTACCATAAACAATGATCTTTTTGTGTTGCACGCAATGGAAGGGTTATGGCGCCGCAAACCGCTGAAGGGTTATGGCGCCGCAAACCGCTGAAGGGTTATGGCGCCGCAAACCGCTGAAGGGTTATGGCGCCGCAAAAGTGGAAGGGTTATGGCGCCGCAAACAGTGGAATAGTTATGGCGCCGCAAACCGCGGAAGGGTTATTGTGCCGCAAACCACGGAAGGGTTATTGTGCCGCAAACCGCGGAAGGGTTATGGTGCCTCAAACCGCGGAAGGGTTATGGCGCCGCAAACCGCGGAAGGGTTATGGCGCCTCAAACAGTGGAAGGGTTATGGCGCCGCATACAGTGGAAAGGTCATGGCGCCGGTATCAACGGAAGATTTATAACGCAATAAACAAAAGGAGGTTGATGGTGTAGCAAAGAATGGATATTATGCGCCACAATCCATGGAAAGTTTATGGCGTAGCAAACAATAGAAAGTTTACGGCGCCATAAACAATTGCAGGAAGGCTTGTGGCGCCTCAAACAATGGAAGGCATGGATTCGGAGAAAGTATCTATCCTAACCTATTTTTAGATATAAGTTTTACTCCAAACTTACGTCATCTGATAAACTGTCCGGTGAGTTTATCTGCCGCGTGGCTGGGTTTGTGTGTTTGCGATCACCTAGTTCAAATATTATCATAGCACATTGTTAAGTGTTTTTGTAGCTTTCCTTTTATATTCTCATCTTATTTTTAATTCTCCAAGCCACAAAGATGACATATCATGTATGCCACGGCAAAGACATTATGTATGCACATGTGACAATCAGCAAATTATTTCGTTTTGTAAAGGAAATTACAAAATATTTTTTTACGTAGCCACTTAAAAAAAATTTGTATTTTCAAATTCAGTACTTTTATACATTAATGTTGTTGTAGAGAATTGATATTCCGTGTTACTGAAATTGGTTATTCTAACTGCTATGTAATTCCTTCTTTCTCTCCCTGTCTAGAAGCTGACACAGGTGGAAACTGAGTGCCCAAATGAGCCACAGAGATATTAGAAAGAACTTTTTTAGTGTCAGAGTGGTTGACAAATGGAATGCATTAGGAAGTGATGTGGTGGAGGCTGACTCCATACACAGTTTCAAGTGTAGATATGATAGAGCCCAATAGGCTCAGGAATCTGTACACCTGTTGATTGACGGTTGAGAGGTGGGACCAAAGAGCCAGAGCTCAACCCCCGCAAACACAACTAGGTGAGTACAACTAGGTGAGTACACACACACACACACACACACACACACACACACACACACACACACACACACACACACACACACACACACACACACACATGCCGCCTCATCATGGAGTCCCCATCTGAAGAAGCATATAATGAAACTGGAAAAGGTTCAGAGGTTTGCAACGAGACTCGTCCCTGAGCTACGAGGGATGGGGTATGAGGAGCGCCTGAGGGAACTGTGCCTTACGACACTAGAAAGAAGAAGGGAGAGAGGGGACATGATAGGAACGTATAAAATACTCAGAGGGATTGACAGAGTGGACATAGACGAAATGTTCACACGGAATAGTAACAGAACGAGGGGACATGGATGGAAGTTGGAAACTCAGATGAGTCACAGAGATGTTAGGAAGTTTTCTTTTAGCGTGAGAGTAGTGGGAAAATGGAATGCACTCAAGGAACAGGTTGTGGAAGCAAATACTATTCATAATTTTAAAACCAGGTATGATAGGGAAATGGGACAGGAGTCATTGCTGTAAACAACTGATGCTCGAAAGGCGGGATCCAAGAGTCAATGCTCGATCCTGCAGACACATATAGGTGAGTACATATATATATATATATATATATATATATATATATATATATATATATATATATATATATTATATATATATGTCGTACCTATTAGCCAGAACTCACTTTTTGGCCTACTATGCAATGCCCGATTTGCCTAATAAGCCAAGTTTTTCTGAATTAATATATTTTCTCTAATTTTTTCTTATGAAATGATTAAGCTACCCATTTCATTATGTATGAGGTCAATTTTTTTTCATTGGAGTTAAAATTAACGTAGATATATGACCGAACCTAACCAACCCTACCTAACCTAACCTAACCTATCTTTATAGGTTAGGTTAGGTTAGGTACCTGAAAATGTTAGGTTAGGTTAGGTTAGGTAGGTTAGGTTGTCGAAAAAGAATTAATTCATGAAAACTTGGCCTATTAGGCAAATCGGGCCTTGCATAGTAGGCTGACAAGTGCGTTCTGGCTACTAGGTACGACATATATATATATATATATATATATATATATATATATATATATATATATATATATATATATATATATCAGAAAACTCATCCTCGTGAAGGGTTCGAACCCAAAGACGGAAGTATGTTAGACTTTAACCCCAAGTGCCAGCAGCACTCGGTGGCCAGCGGGCACAGTTAATTTTCATCAAATCAATGAGGAAACACGAGTAACATTTGTGCGACAAAACGTGAGTGGGACCCAAGTTTTATGTATCAGAAAATTCACCCTGGATGTTGGGGGGGTGGTGAAGGTATTGGTGGTGGTGGTGGTGATGGGGATGTTGGTGGTATAGTATGGGTGTTGTTGGTGGTGTGGGTGGGGCTATATGCCCTTGTCTGCGTCTGACCGTTGTAACCTTGACACATTAACCCAGATCTGTATTGCTGCCCAACCATCTTTCCGGCAAGTTACTAAGGCCAGCGTGCTGAGAATTCCCGCCTCCTCCCATTACGGATCTTTGTTTAGTGTTTTTGTGGGGCACAAGGTGAGCGGGTGGTGTGTTGTTGTTGACCATCACCCACTCACACAACCTGTTTTCCCACACCGACCCTACGGCCTCATAGTAAATTATCCCTACTCTCCACACACCGCTAACTGGCTCACCTGGAAACCTGCCACTTAAATTATAAAATAATGAAAATAAACTATTTTAAGTTATTTAACTTATAGAGTTTTTTTTTAAGTGATTCTGTAAAGACGGAGTTCAACATAGAAAGTAGTTTCAAGCACTATAGCGTATCTCTGCTTAAATACAGTTAACTAATAAACACATTATTAAAAACTCTTCACATATGATTATTGACGAAATTTATTGATTTACTGAAAGATTCGTGAGACCTGATGCGATAGAGAGAATCTAAAGTGTCGAAATGCTATAGTAACCAATAATGAACCGCAGGGTTCACTAACGATGAGTTGGGAGTTATGTTAGGATTTAGGCCTGAGGCGAGGTACTAGAATAGGTTTGGTTATTTAGCGCCTTGTGTATGTATTATTTATTTGTGTATTTACTATTTAGTAAATATAAATATTTACTATTTACAAATATGTGAGCACACACACACACACCACACACACACACACACACACACACACACACACGGAATGCATTAGGCAGTGATGTGGTGGAGGCTGACTCCATACACAGTTTTTAAATGTAGATATGATAAAGCCCAGTAGGCTCAGGAATCTGTACACCAGTTGATTGACAGTTGAGAGGCGGGACCAAAGAGCCAAAGCTCAACCCCCGCAAGCACAAATAGGTGAGTACAAATAGGTGAGTACACACACACACATGTTGACACCTTGTGATGCCCGAGACTTGTGTAAGGAATCGTTCAGGACCTTGTATACCATTTATGTCAGACCAATCCTGGAGTATGCAGCTCCAGCCTGGAGTCCGTACTTAGTTAAACACAAGACAAAGTTAGAGAAGATTCAGAGGTATGCCATCAGACTAGTCCCGGAACTGAGAGGTGTGAGCTACGAGGAAAGGCTAAGGAAGCTGAACCTCACATCCCTGGAAAACAGAAGAGTAAGGGTAAGGGGAGACGTGATAATCACCTACAAAATTCTCAGGGGAATTGACAGAGTGGACAAAGACAAACTCTTTAGCACGGGCGGCACACGAACAAGGGGACACAGGTGAAGCTGAGTACCCAATGAGCCACAGAGACATTAGAAAGAATTTTTTCAGTGTCAGAGTAGTTAGTAAATGGAATGCACTAGGAAGTGATGTGGTGGAGGCTGACTCCATACACAGTTTCAAATGTAGATATGACAGAGCCCAGTAGGCTCAGGAATCTGTACATCAGTTGATTGACGGTTAAGAGGCGGGACCAAAGAGCCAGCAGCTCAACCCCGCAAACACAACTTGGTGAGCACAACTAGGTGAGCACACATACACACACACACACACACACACACACACACACACACACACACACACACACCCCACACACACACACACACACAACACACACACACACACACACACACACACACATCCCCCGGAAGCGGTCCGTTGCAGCTGTCTAACTTCCAGTATTAACTGCTAAGTGAACAGGTGCATCAGATGAAAGAACTCTTCTCATTTCTTTCTATCTCGGCCGGGAATCGGACTCGGGCCCTTTGGACTACGACCTTCGAGTGCTGTCCACTCAGCCGCGAGGCCCCACTCTAAAAATTAAATATACAGGTACAGTATATACATGTTTAATTTTAGTTTTGTTTTCGCGTAAAACAAAACAAAAATTAAATATGTATATACTATACAAATAGGTGTATACTTCCACTTGCAACTCTCAAAGCTTGCATTAATAAACAAACCAGCCACTAATCAATAAAACAAAGAACATAATAACTGTCCACAAGGATAGAGGCACGATATCAGTAGAAAACTAGAACGCAACTTCCTGCTTCCTCTCCGTCGTTGAGAAGATCTTTGCAAGAGATCTCTGTTGAGAGACTTAAAGGCACCGTGATGAAAAAATATTATTTATAAGTAACAAGGATTTTGTTATATAAATAAAAGATATACATCAGATATGCTACTATAGTTGTCTCCAAATGGAGTATAGTCTCAACCTCTTGTCCTTCTTTGTCTCAATCTGTAGAGACTATCCTTGTCTACCTTATCTATTTACCTGTGATACAAAGGCGTGATACAAAAAGTATCACACCTTTGTAAGCAAATAGCAAGAGTGTAAGAGTGTTAGCTTAAAGTTGATGTGAATCTTCTAAGCCTCAGTGAACCTACTTAATTACTGTACCTTCCAAGTTGTCAACAATCAATCCATTTGTTAACACGCCATAAAGGCCAGTGTACCCAGGGTAGTGTGATCAGACCGCTCTTGTGGAACTTCTACTTCGATGACATCTAGAAATTAATACTTGCGGCCACTGCCGATGCAGATGATTGCACACTATCTTTACCAGGATACAAGTATAAAACGTAAATCATGTAAATGGAACCTTAAAACTGGATTATCTAGTAATGACGCTTATATTGCCCAAGAAAAAAAACACACAGAGGCATCACATATATCATCCTCTCATAAGACTAAACAAGAAAACACTCACGTGCATCCATGTTACCATATTAGAAGTGGAATTTAATACAAATCTGTCCACAAAACACGTGACTGAAATTGTTGCTTGCCGAATGCACAAGGAAATTAACTTGTTTGCGGAGGGTAGCGCATCACCCAGTTGCTAAGGGTGCATATACTGTAACTTGCAAATTGGGTCAGTAATTGGGTATTCACCACTATTTAAGATTTCTATCCATGGATGTATCTAAGTCGGTAGGCAACATTCAAGACGGCTACATATCTTGTGAAAAAAGATTCAATGCCGTACAATCTCGACTCTCCAGCACAGAAGAGATGTGGTTGTGCTGTCTGTATGTTATAACATCTTATAATGTAAAATCCGCAAAATTATGCAACTTATTTTGGCAACAAATTAGCCACCAAAACTGCAGTCACTGCAACAAACAAACGTTTTGTAAATTAACAGCCAAATATCTGGGTCTCTCTGCTGCCTGCCTTTTGAAGTTCGCGTATGGGAAGAACTCCTGTCTCCGAGGCGAGTGTATGCGGGTAATTTGTAAAACACTAACAACCCGATACCTCAGGACCTATAGTGGAATCTGTAGCATTCCAGGTTAAATTATTCATAGTATAATCATGATCCAGCGGGTTAAGCGCGCAGCTTGATAGACTCAGGATGCTGGTTCCAATCTCCGGAGTGCTCCTATTCTAATTGTTATTAAATGTGATTTTAGTTTTATTATAATATTATATATTATTATTATTATTATTATTATATTATTATTATTATTTATTATTATTATTACACACTAGGAAATCGAA
>WNGS01165318.1:5613207-5630707 GCA_020271785.1 Procambarus virginalis | reverse complement strand
AAACAAAGAGAATACTTGTCAAGATTTATTTATGAAACATTCCCCCCATGATAGATTTGGATATGATGAATATTATGAATAACAATTGAAAGGGAGGGAATTATCAGGGGAAAGCGCCAAGTCATTGGAAGGGATCAGTATAAGGATTTGGGATGGGGGAAAGGAATGGTGCCCAACCGCTAGGACAGTCGGGGATTGAATACCGACCTGCATGAAGCGAGGCCGTCCCTCTACCGTCCAGCCCAACATAATAATATTCGTTATTTTATTTTGATAAGAATAAAGTGGTAATTGTAATTTGGATAACCTATAAACGTCCAGCGTGATACAGTCATGAAAACTGGATTTCATGTAGATTTTAGTTTTAAACATTAATGTGAAATACAGGAAAAATTAATAAGACGTACTTTGTATGTGATTAAGCAGTCGAGAGAGATATTCAGTTGAAGCAACATTTGTTTTGAAAATGAAGTATACAATATAACAGAGATTATGGACTTCATAATATATCAGACGATATGGGAGCCGGTCGGCCGAGCGGACAGCACGCTGGGCTTGTGGTCCTGGGTTCGATCCCGGGCGCCGGCGAGAAACAATGGGCAGAGTTTCTTTCACCCTATGCCCCTGTTACCTAGCAGTAAAATAGGTACCTGGGTGTTAGTCAGCTGTCACGGGTTGCTTCCTAGGGGTGGAGGCCTGGTCGAGGACCGGGCCGCGGGGACACTAAAAAGCCCCGAAATCATCACAAGATAACCTCAAGAAGATCATATCTTGAGGTTATCCTGAGATGATTTCGGGGCTTAGCGTCCCCGCAGCCCGGTTCTCGAACAGGCCTCCTTTTTGTTACACACCCCCAGGAAGCAGCCCGTAGCTGCTGTCTAACTCCCAGGTACCTATTTACTGCTAGGTACCAGGGGGTATCAGGGTGAAAGAAACTCTGCCCATTTGTTTCCGCCTCCACCGGGGATCGAACCCGGAACCTCAGGACTACGAATCCGAAGCGCTGTCAAGGCTGCCTGGTTATATTACAAAACATTTACAGAATATTACTTATTTTAATTAAGTATAAAAATATTATGCTTCATTTGTATTTTTTAACTGGCTTAAGCCTAGTTTTATAAACATAAACCAGCAAATTATAATAATAATATCGGAATTTTTGAACGAGTTGGGTTAGGCTAGACTGTGGCCACGTTAATGTTAGATTCTTACAGAGGACATTTTGTTTTATAAAGATAACGAATACACAAATTTAACAGTGTTAGCATACATTATATAGGAAAACATCTTACCTTTAATTACAAGATCATTACAATTTAATTACAATTACAAGATTGACACTCGGACGTGCCAATAATTTTGTTGTGATATTGTTTATACAACATGGTATGTTTTACCCAAATTTATGTATATGCTGCACATTTATTCGCTGCAATAGATTGCTATGTAGCACATATATAGCCATTACCTGAACGGGAAATCATGTTGCACTTCAAAGCCATAAACAAACTCAATGCGAATTTAATGACATTGTTGCAAACTTATGTGCATTTTTCTCGCCACACTGGTGCTCGAGCTGCAGTCGTTGCTGGCTCGAAATTTGCTTCCAAATGTAGGCGCCCAACCACTTGGGATGGACGGTAGAGCGACGGTCTTGCTTCATGCAGGTTGGCGTTCAATCCCCGACCATCCAAGTGGTTGGGCACCATTTTTTCTCCCCGTCCCATCTAAATACCTCTTCCAATAAGTGCTATATAGTCGTAATGGCTTGGCGCTTTATCCTCATAGTTCCCTTCCGTTCTCTTGCAAATGTAGGCGTGAAGTGTAGCAAATTTATAGTAGATTGTCTAGATCTACAATGTCACAAAATAGTGACTGTTACTCACGCAATGTGAGGGGGAATGAGCGTAAAATGTAATCAGTTTTTTTTATAACATTGTGTTATAGTGCTAATCAATGTTTTAGTCTACAGGACTAACAAATGTTTGTTTACGTAGTCCACGTGAAGTGAAGAAAACGTGCGAGGAAGGTGGAGGAGGTGGAGCTTTGTAGCACACGTGTGTGGAAAGTCTTGTGGCTGGGCACCTCCCGCCCACCACAACAAACTCTTACACTCCCACATACTCTCACACAACCCACTTTCACCCTCCTCTCTTTTTTACAAACCTCTACTGGCAAGTAAGGTTCTATTGTTGCGTCGTTCACGTGGATGCTCCCAGCCGTAGTGTTCTAATACTGAGGATGGAGAAGAGTGCAGGTGTAGGCTATGCCGTAATACATACGAATAATACATAAACTTGCGTAAACCAAATAGACTTAATGTATACTCAAACTCACATTGATGATGAAAACCACATTAACATTTGTAAATGAATATTAATATAAACATCACAAACACACACACATGTAGTCGGAGTCAATAATTCCTAATACATAAAGAAAATAGATTCAGTTAAACTCTGGATTAATACAAATATTTGTTTGTACTTATTAGATATTCAAGTTACGTAATCAATTTACAATTATAACAAATAATCTTAAAAATATATTAATAAATACAAAGCAAGTTGAACAAAATAAAAAAAAAAGAAAATATTAATAGCCTATACATTCTAATCTATAACAAAATGGGTACAGACTAATATAAAACACAAATATTTACTGAGAAAAGGCTTACTAATCAAACTGATCAGTGTACCTATTTCTAAAATATGTTAAACTATCCAATTTATTTATATACATTTTCATCCCTGCCTCCATCCCTCTTACTGTTGTCAGCCTCTTCCACACACTTTCCCTGTTAAGAACGTTCTTAGCGAACCTTTCCCCCACTTGTGTGACCCAAATATGTCTGCTGCAGGGTTTGAATCACGCTTAAGACCTCTTTTATGACCACAGTACCGAAAAACTCAGACATTTTCCTGTCCATTTTACTGTGGGCATTATCCGGTGTAACTCAGACACAGTGAGCCCCGGAGTTGTTACTGCAGGTGGTGGTGTAAAACAGGTCCTGGATAGCGAATCATAACCTGGTTGCCCACACCTGGGTTTGACCAGTGCAAGCTTACAACGTTTATATAACATGTTCTATTCACTACAATGGCTCAAGCAGTTTAGTTCAGTTTAGTGACTTATTATGCACCCCCATTCCCTTCCCGTGGGCGGTGGTGAAAAGGGTTACAGGGGAACATAATGGATTCAGGAACTGAACCCCACAGTTCGCTTAGCTAAGTAAGTTACAATCTTGTGAAGCTAATTACAATTTTTTTAATAAACACACACAATATATATATATATATATATATATATATATATATATATATATATATATATATATATATATATATATATATATATAGAGAGAGAGAGAGAGAGAGAGAGTCTGAGTCTCTTTGCATCACAAGTGGTTCAAGAAGTGACTCACAACAGTCTCTAACAAGGCAGTTTACATCTGCGGTTGGTCACTTACACTGTTACTAATCCTACTCCCGCACCATACAACTGGGCGGCAGCTCTAGTCATGTGCATGCATTACCTATAGTAAATATACCTTTGATACTTGGCTAGGATTTCTGGTAGAATACGTGATGAGCGAAGTACTTACACCATTGATAGAGCTGTTTCTGAATTTCGCATTTTTTTCGCGTTTAATTCTAAAATAATGCAAAGTATGTGAATAGGTCTTTAGTCATATCTACGTCAGCAGGTGGTGCAACCTTCCAAAGTTACTAGTAGCCGACTCAAAGCCTATAAATTGTAACATCTAGAAGTCTGCCAACCTTAATAGATGATCCATAGATGTATTGTGTATTCCTGCACAATAGAATGATGATAGATTGAGTAAATGGTGTGATTTTTCCAACCCATCCTCCGAATTGACAGTACGATTTAATACTAAGCGTAACAAGTACACTTTCTTACTGTCATAAACAGTGCATAATTGCACTTAAGGGGCTGTTACATTTACCCAACCTCCTTCCCCGATTAAATTCTCCTCGTTTCTGTTAAGACACTCAGAATTTTAGGATGAAGTTTTCAATTTCAAGATATAATTTACAAGTTTTAAATATCTGGAATTTCTTTTTCAGGTTTATTAAACAATATAGATTTTATACAAAATTTTAAAATATCCTGAGTTACTTTATAATTTATTGATATATTTTAGTTTTCTTTTATTAGTTTGATAAAACTGTAATATCAATATAGCTATAAGTTAAGTACTAATTGTAATTAAGAAGCAATAAAATTATTATCTTCAAAAACTAAGACGGTTAGGTGAGGTTGTGGTTTTCTATTCGGTTTTTTAGGTAAACTCAAATATTCACAATATATTTGACAGTACGATTTAATATTAAGTGAAAATAAGTACAATTCCTAACTGTTATGAATAGTACATAATTGCACTTATTTGTCTTCTCACATTTACCACCCCATTTTTGGAGGACGGGCTGGATTTTTCACTTTGGCTCAAAGCTACTAGATTTTGTTGCTTTTCCCGGAATATTGCTGCCCCGAGAGATGCTGACCAAAAGAAGGCTTGGAGGGTTCCAGCTGTTGAGTAGGTTAGTCTAATTATCTTGAAACTAATTAGAGCATTGATTTCGATAATACGATCACTTACACATGGGATATTTAGTTCCTTCCTCTTGCTTAGTAATTTAGTTGCACGTGAGTATTCGAGGATAATCCTCATAGCTTCGTTTTGCATCTTTTCCAGCTCTCCAAGCATTCTTTCAGGCATTAAAGTGAGCAGGGGCGCAGGGTAATTGATCAGAGATATAATATACGAAAGGTACATAATTTTGACAATTTTCACATTTGTGGCTTAGCTTGTGTGATAACATGCCACACCCTTGAGAGCACGGATCTACAACAGATATTTCGGATTTGTCATATTATTCTGTTAGCAGATATTTAGATATCTTCGTATTTGCTCACCTCTGTAGTGTTGTATCTAACAGTATCAGGAAATGTGATAGAGATTCATTAAATTATCACATTTACTGTTAAATTTTTGTCTGTGACGATGTCAACGTCATCTGTTGAGCGCACCTGACTCCAATTCGTGTTCCCGGTGGAAGGCTGTGATCTTATAGACCTCCCTGTGTATTTTCCTTCTTACTAATCATATTTTACTCTTCAGAAGTGATCTGGGTGGCATCTTGGTCGACAGGAATCAGTTTACCCAGGGCAGTTCTACACTCACGACGTGTTCCAGTGGTATCAAGTGGCCGAGTTGGTGTAGGCTGTGATTTGTCTATGATAGTTAGTGAAGTATTGATGATTAAACCGACGTATCCCGGGATGGCCAAGTTGAGTTACGAGATGGAATCAATGTCCGTTTGTTAAGGCTTGTTATAAGCCTGTGTGGAAGCCTGCCAGTGTTGCTGGAGACCTCTATGTTGCTGGAGACCTCTGCCAGTGTGTTGTTGGAGACCTCTGTGTTGCTGGAGACCCCTGCCAGTGTGTTGCTGGAGACCCCTGCCAGTGTGTTGCTGGAGACCCCTGCCAGTGTGTTGCTGGAGACCCCTGCCAGTGTGTTGCTGGAGACCCCTGCCAGAGTGTTGCTGGAGACCCCTGCCAGTGTGTTGCTGGAGACCCCTGCCAGTGTGTTGCTGGAGACCCCTGCCAGTGTGTTGCTGGAGACCCCTGCCAGTGTGTTGCTGGAGACCTCTGCCAGTGTGTTGCTGGAGACCTCTGCCAGTGTGTTGCTGGAGAGTAAAAGTGGTGTTTTGGGCACCGTGACGATACTGTATAGGACTGGCCCATGATTTACTGAGAAAGGATAATTTCCTGGCGTGAGGACCATAGAAGACAGATTCAGGAAGGGAACCGTGAGTGGTGTATGAGAGAAGACAGAAGAGGACTCGCCGGGAAAGAAGACTACAGAGGTTTTATAGTATCCTGTACGAAAGTAACACCTGCAGTGTTATGGCATGTACATATGTGTATATATAGTTAAGAAGTACACTTGGTGATGGTTCCATTTAGTGTTGTTTACCTCCTTTTCCTTTAGATTGACTATCACTGCCAGTTCTTAATAACTTGCCAATGACTCTGGGTGGGATCGAGTAAGAAGAGGCACTAAGGCAGACGAGGAGTCACAATAACGTGGCTGAAATATGATCAATCGACTTGAGGATGGTCCAGGACGGACCGAAACGTCGTCGTCTCTTCACTTTCTAGTGTGTGGTTTGGTCAACACTAAGGCACTATACAGTTTGATAAGTAAAGAACCCGGTTAATGATTAAGTGAGACTGTAACACTGTCATTCAAAGGCACACTTTTGAGAGATTATAAAATCACTCAAAGTATATAATTCAATGCTCCTCCTTCATTTCTTTGGTAAAATAAAACTGTCTTATTAAAAATCCTTCAATCAAAGGCCGTCATCTCAATACGATGGGCAATTACCTCGGGTTTCCCAAAGTCTTCAGGAGGAAGCTGTTGGGTTTCCCAGACGCCAGCGTGACCATTCAATCCTCGAGACCAGTCATGATCTTTTGTCGCGTAGGTAGGTGAGGGAAGAGGGCCTCTGCCTACATTATTATTATTATTATTATTATTATTATTATTATTATTATTATTATATAGATTATAATTAACACTTTCCAAACTAGTGACTGATGTATTATTTACATTCTTGGTATTGTAGTTATGGCACTTCCTGGGCACGGTTTGTTACAGTGACGATGCGTCTGGTTGTACTGTAATATTTCCTGGGCATGTGGTAATAATGTGGCATTTCCCTGAGTATGGTTGTAGTACTACAGACTTGTGGGTGTTGTACCCCAGAAGTGTGGTTGTAACACACCCGGAACATCTGGTTGTAGTACTTTCCAGACGTATGGAAAGTACACCGAGGCCCAGTCTCTAACCAGACCTCCTTCTCGTGGGAGTTTTGTAATCCTTTCCAGGTGTGTTGTTGTGGCTGATAATTCCGAGGATGTGGTTCTAGGGACTCTTTAATGTGTGATTATGATTGTAGTAATTTGCTGGCTCGTGGCAACGATTGTGTAATTCCCTGGGTTGTGGTTGCAGCAGTTCCCAAGCTGGCAAATGTGGTTGTAGTTCCGTCCGCCATGATGAAATCAGACTTACCCGCTACACGCAAAGAAGATTAGCTAACCGCTAATAAACAGTTTCGTGGATGGATGTGGTGCTTGCAGTGACGTAGCACTAAACGATAGCGTCGTGCCTTAACAGGCTGTTCCTTGTACTACGTGTGTCTTAGGCACGGAGGAAGCAGGATGGGTAGCCGGACCTGGAGGGGGCGACTGCCATATCGTACACAGGCGTTCCGCGTATACCTTCATGTCCAACACGTTAAACTGGAAACACACACACTCAAATATATATATAAATATATATATATATATATATATATATATATATATATATATATATATATATATATATATATATATATATATATATATGCGAACAAGCCTGAATGGTACCCAGGACTATATGCAACTGAAAACTCACACCCCAGAAGTGACTCGAACCCATACTGTCAGGAGCACTTTGCTAGTGTACAGGATACCTTGCCCGCTCGACCAACATGACCGGACAAAAGAGGATGGTAGCCGAGGTTATTTCCATCCCCCCCGCCGGCACTCGGTTGGTAATCTTGGGCATGGTATTTTATCAAATCACCTCATTCTTTGGGGCACAAAGAATGCCAGCGGGGGGATGGAAATAGCCTCGGCTACCATCCTCTTTTGTCCGGTCATGTTGGTCGAGCGGTTAAGGTATCCTGTACGCTAGCAGAGTGCTCCTGGCAGTATGGGTTCGAGTCACTTCTGGGGTGTGAGTTTTCAGTTGCATATAGTTCTGGGTACCATTCAGGCTTGTTCGCATATATATATATATATATATATATATATATATATATATATATATATATATATATATATATATATATATATATATATATATATATATAGATAGGTAGATAATATGCGAACAAGCTTGAATGGTCCCCAAGCCAATATGCAACTGAAAACTCCACACCGCAGAAAGATTCGAACCCACACAGCCAGCAGCACTATGCACTATGGCGTACCTGGTTCCTAAACTACTCGTGTACAGTCACGGTTGGTCGAGTGGTTAAGGAACCAGATACGTCATGGTGCATAGTGCTTTCATACATTACGTGCCCTAGGGTCGTTGGGGTATCCGGCACCTGAGCAAGCCTAATACAGCTGAGGGATATATTTAACAATTGCAATAATATTTCATTAATATTTGATTTTTTTGTAATATATGACTAGTAAAAGGTTTTTTGTTGTATAATTACACTTCACACATTTTCTTAGTAAAATCATACATCCCAAAATACACATACAGGAAACATAAGATTCATACACAATGAAATCACAGGAAGGTGACATATTTTGTGAGACGCAGGTTTGATCTCATCGTACAACTACATTATTTTTCTCATATGATGCATGTGTCTTGTCTCAGCCTGTGATATATAGGCTTGACCTTGGTAGCTGATAATGTGATAGCTGCAACAGGTGTAGTGTAATGGATGAAGCAGGTCGTGTAATGGATGAAGCAGGTCGTGTAATGGATGAAGCAGGTCGTGTAATGGATGAAGCAGGTCATGTAATGGATGTAACAGGTTGTGTAATGGATGTAACAGGTCGTGTAATGGATGTAGCAGGTAGTGTAATGGATGTAACAGGTCGTGTAATGGATGTAACAGGTCGTGTAATGGATGTAACAGGTAGTGTAAGGGATGCAACAGGTAGTGTAATGGATGTAACAAGTCGTGCAATGGATATAACAGGTAGTGTAATGGATGTAACGTGTAGCCTAATGGCACCACACTCGCCCCGCGAGCGGTTTCGTCTGGATTCCAGCAGTGGCCAGGGAGGGTTGACTTGGTACCTGACCATAACTTTTCACCCAGCAGCAACTTTTTTTTCTTTTTTTAGTATTGTTATTATAGCTTACTTTTTTTTAGGATACCTGTCTGTAAACCGATTGTCGGGTTGTGTTCCAAGAAAAATTATTTGGGTAAGGTTTACCATAAGCTACGGGAAGGGAAAGTTCTAGGCCTGCTAACATCATTCAGAAGTAGTCTACTTCCGTACCCACTGAGTAAAAAAAAGGGCTTTATCCATCTTTCATTGTGGAAGAAGAGTTTGATCTATCTTTCACTGAGTAAGAAGGGTCTTATCCACCTTTCAGTGTAGAAGAAGAGCTTCATTAACTTTTCACAGTGTAAGAACTGCATTATTCACTTTTCACTGTAGAAGAAACGCTCTAACCACTTTCCACACTGCAAGAACGGTTTTATCCACTGTTCACTATGGAAGTAAGGCTTTATCCACGTTACTCTGTGTAAGAAAGGGTTTATTCACCTTTTCTCGTTAAAAAAGCTTTATCCACCTTTTTATTGCAATCCGGCTTCATCAGCCTCTTTGACTGAAAAGACTTTCAATCTCTCTCTCTCTCATTAGCCATATATTTTCCGTTGTAGTAACAGTAGACTTGTAACAGCAGTAACAGTAAACAGCGAGAAATATATGGAAAAGCACCGAATATATTTAAGGTCTTTGGATCTGCTCGGTCTTTACTAGACTAGGCGTTTGGTGGCATCACACCAAACTGTTTTGTCTTGGTATCATTGGTGTTAAGTTCTCAGGTTCGTGTAACCTCTGCTGAAGGATGCTCAGCAGAATTATATCCGCCTCTCACTTACACAAAATTCTTGAGATTTTATAAGCAGCAGCAGCATCAAGTTTTGATTTACCTCGACAAAATAATTAGTTACCAAAAGAAGGCGCTAAACGAGGAAGACTATGTAGCATTATTTACCTCGAGGTATTCTGCAAAAAATCGATAATATGGTCATTGTAATTCCTCAAAAGTTAAAAGTGGGAGTGACAGATTATGAAGAATATAGAGTTTTAAATGTTACTTTTAGTGATAGAAATATTTATATCCGAAGGAACATCAAGATTATAGATCTAAACATTTTTTTAAATTCTTCTTAACTTCTATACGCCAGATCTGTAGCTAACACATATCCAGGAATTCTTGAGCTTCATAGAGCGTTATTTTTTTTTATTTTAATGACAAACACTTGGCCAAAATTCCTCACGCCTATGTTCGGTAGGATTTAAATATAACCACTGAAAGACTTACATATAACCTCGAATCACATTTTCTTCATATGTATTAATGGAAACTGCCTTGATGACCTTTAAGAGAATCAACGGGAGCTCTGAGAGCCCACAAGCCTCGGCCAGAAAATAGCGGCAGTAGATAACCTCTAAATTTACCCCTCCATGCCACGAGCAGCACCTGTTTGTGTTTCGAACAATACCTGTTAGAATTTCGTACAATACCAGTAAACTGTAAAAGATTAATAACAGGAAATATACAGTAGGGAACTCTAGAAAGTTAGAGGCTAGCAAAGTCAATAGTTGTGAAGAGTTCGAACAGTGGTAAGCTTTAGTCTCTTCGCTGACCTCAACATGTGTTTATGGGAACTGGAATTATTACACCTCATCGCCATGCTTTTTCTGATTGAATCACTTTGTTATCTTGGAAATACAGGAAAAATATATAGATAAGTAAACATATATGTGAGATGTTTTTAAGTTCTGAGATTTCTGTTCACAAAGTATTTACAAATAAGTTCCTAGATATAATAGAACCCCTTCTAGGATTTGCCAAGGTTATTGACATGCAGGTGCTGAGAGGAACGAGAGGGCGCCTCAACAACGCTAACACTACCGATGCACTCTTGTGCCCATAGTAACAAGTTCAGCATAGCAACCACTGGTGGTTGCTTTAATATCAAAATAAAAGCACGTTGAAGCCTACATTACTCAACACCCCCAAATAATAACGATGCATTATATTCATCAACCAACACAAAGGCCACCTGCATTACGTTGTACAGATGTAGAGCTACACAGCCAGGTAATGTAGGAGGGTGTGGCACTGCACTAGCCAGGCTGGTGGCAACTCAGGGATTGGGATTTGACCCCTCAATGTCGAGAGACGTTAGCTTGTCTCCGTGGCCACCTACGCCCCAGATACCTCAAACAATGGTAACTTCAACCCACTCTATAAATTCTCAACCATAGCAATCCTACAGCATTACAATAAATAAAAGTTATCCAGTCATTTGCTTGACTACAACAAATCCTGCTTGTATATAAACCTTTATATCGAAGGTATTCAAGCAGCTGTTATGAAAAATCGGTGCAAAAAAAGCTCGAGAATTCTGGCCCACCCAAGGAGCTTAATTAATTGCCTCCTTGAGGGCAAACTTGGAGAATTTCTGTCGATGTATTTCTGGATTACGTAGTTCCTCGAACTCTGTTGCTGAGCTGTTATCATCTTCTGCGGTATGTGGTCTTGACAAGTAGAAAGATCAAAACCAGGTCTGAGTATGGTGTAAAGATTGCTTGGCTGCAGTTACTGACTTTGTAAAAGTTTCAGCTAGCTTGTTATCTGTCTCTCCTCTCTCTTTCTCTCCCATGACGGAGTAATAACGGGCATTGAGTGGGAGGGGGGGGGATAGAAATTGCCTAAGTTACTCTATCCCTTTGAGATGTACTTTTTTCTTGTCTCAATAAACATACTTGAACTTGAACATTGAGTAGGTCTTTGAAAACATTAGTTAATAAATTTCTGTTTCATTTTGACCTCTAATATTATTAACTGACCTAAAAGAACCTTAATGAGAGACGATGGCTTCTCATTTATCATCATATTTATGCAGTTGTAATAATTGTTTAATGTCTTTTTTTGGCATCGCAACAGTTGGGTCACAATTGCCATATTTATACAGTTGGAGGTATAAAAGAAGGTTGAGGTGCTACCGTAAACAAAATTATAATTTGGGTTATCTGCTGAAGGCGTTTTCAACGCATTTTAATTACAACCAAATCAATACTACTCAATCTCACGGCCAGTCTTTTTACCTTTGAATCACCTAATCCTCTCTCATATACTGTTTCTACCTGTGCTTTCGGTTTTGCTTTCCCCGACTTTCATTGATTAAGATTGTTCTAATCCATAATCTGTTTTGCTTATATCATTTAATTATACCTTAGGATTTCAGTAAATTGTGTATGTAGTTATAAATACAACTCATTATGTATATATCCTGCCAACCGCATGTAGGCAACGCCTACATGTTACCATATCCATAATTATCTTGTGCCTTGAGCAGGTGTAGCGCCCACTCTTCCAGAGGAAGGTTTGGGCGCTGATGTCACCTTCTGAGCACCCAGTAGCGGGCTTGGAAACATGTTTAGAACGCCCTGGGCATATTATGGCTGCTCTATGGTTCAAGCTTGCTGTTGCTATGTAGTCATACTGGCTTAACGTTTTCTGTTCATAACTATTTTTTCTAACTAGCATGTGGTTCTCGCCGACCGTTAAGACATAATTGTTACTGGTATCATTATTTGTGGAGGCAGGTAAGAGGTGAATTGAGAGTGTGACAGGTGAGAGTTGAACAAGTCGGGAAGGAGTGTGTCACTTGTAAAAGTATAAATATTAATGTCAATAAAAATAATACTGAAAGTTCATAATTTCTCCTGACGAGGTCTTTTCTTTACATATTTATCACCTTCGCCCATAATTAACACATGCCGCATTTCAAATCGGTATATTCAGTGCTTCTCCATATTTGGGGCGTAAACGTAGAATTTACTTTGTATCTGAAATTCAATGCTACTCTGTTGCCAATGGCGTGATATTAGCCTTCCTTCGTTCCTGTCCATACAAAATACAATTCACAGTGGTGTGAATGTATCAATGAAATTAAGGATCATTGTTGTAAACCGAAATAAAGGTCATATTAGTACACGATGTGCGCTACCATCACGCCACTTCCGCCCATTACAGAGTGCGGGAAGTAATTTGACTAGTACCAAGATATTAACTTTTTACCTAAAACACACGTTGCTACTAAATAAACATTACCAAATCACCAGGAAACGATTAACGCGTACGCACTTCAGGAAATATGACCTCAGTCGCTGTCTTCAGTGTTGACTAATGATGTAGAGTTGAGGGGGGAATATACAATGCCTCTTGATGTAGCCTACATATATTAAGGTAACTGAATATTATTTTTGTAATTCATAGATTAATCAAATTACTGTAAGTTCACGTTGAAAATGGTTATAAATATAAATACTTGTTCACTTATGAATAAATATATAAACATAATTTTCAATTTGAATATTTCCGTTGCCCTGTAAATGACTTTGAGGCGTCTGTCCTTGAAACAAAAAGGAACGTGGCTGGAGCTGCCATTTTTGTGTGAATAAATAATGTGAAAGTTAGTTACACTGTATCAAATATATAATGGCATAACAGACAATTTAAAGTAAAAACGTTTATTAGTCGTTGTGAAGGTTGGGACATTAGTAACAACGTAGCGATAATAATTAAACTTCCTTAGGAACATGAGGCACGCGAGTCCTTATAAATGCGAGGGTAAGTCGGTCTGTCCTGGCGCGCGTCTGACCTTGGCTCCAGCAGCAGTCTGGGGCGGCGCGTGTCTGCCGCCAACCACGCCTCCTCACAAGCTACTGCCTCTAACAGGTCATCGTAGTCACATGGTTGTTTGCCATATAGTTATTTAGCAATAATGTAGTTATCGAACTATGTATGTATTTGGCAATGTTTGTCTTTGTATTGGTATAGTGTTTGACTACACACTTATTTTCTTTGCTCTTTTGATATTTTAGTGGCTAGACTGAAGCCACCTTGGATGTTAATGGACATGTGGGGCACAGTGCTGATATTTACTTGTGGTACCATGAGTTTAATGCCACATGTTGGTTTAGGCTGTTTGGTATGTTGATGTTACCTGGTAATCTAATAGGCTAAGACCACTTGTTTCTTTTAGATTAAATCCATGTGGTTGTCTGCTAAGTTAAAATCACATGGTTGCCTGGTAGGTTAAAACTACATGGTTGTTTGCTAAGTTAACACCACGTGGTTATCTGCTAGGTTAGTCACGTGGTTGTCTGCTAGGTTAAAGTCACGTGGTTGTCTGCCAGGTTAAAGTCACGTGGTTGTCTGCTAGGCCAAAGTCACGGATTGTCTACTAGGTTAAACTGTCGTAGTTGTCTGCTTGGTTAAAGTCACGTGGTTGTCTGCTAGGTTAGTCATGTGGATGTCTGGTAGGGAGGGGAAGGGAACTATCAGCAGAAAGAACCAAGCCTTCACGAGCACTTGAAAGGGATCAGGATAAGGATTTGGGATTGGACAGGGGGGCAAGGAATGGTGTCCAACCACTTGGACTGTCAGGGATTGAACGCCGACCAGCATGACGCGAAACCGTCGCTCTACCGTCCAGCCCAAATTGTTGGGTGGATGTTTGATAGGTTAAAGTCACGTGGATGTCTGATTGGTTAAAGTCACGTGGTTGTCTGCTAGGATGAAGCCTCGTGGTTCATGTACTGTTGCACACAATAAAGTTCACATTTTGTTTATTAATTTTGTAGACGGCCGAGAAAGAATGCAACAACCAATCGTACCTTTTCCTAGGCTAAGTATAGTACTTATATGTACTAAATTAGGCTCAAGCTCAAGATTGTATTTGATAGGTCTAGAATTGCTTATTTAAACCTAAGAAAGTAACTTTCACTTTTTTGTTATGCCCTTTATGATTTCAATAGTATAACAAATAATATTTTTTTTATGCAACATTCCATATTTTGCACATTACATTCATAATAGCTATTGGTTCTAAATGTTTGAACGACGGATTGAAATTTGTATATGGTTATGTAATTGCATGATCATTTAATACACTATATTTAAAAGGCAGATAATACATTATTTATATAGAAATGATTTTACGTGAAACGTCAGTTTCTAATTATGATTGCATAAAATTTATTGAAAGACCCTGTATTTTTACAGGTTCATAAATCAATATTATTATAGTTTTTAATGCAACAGAAAACCACATGCTATCAAAGACTAGTAAAGTAATTACCTTTAAATACTACTTGTCCTCAGGCTAGGCTTGTCCAGGTTCCACCCGAACCCAAAGACGCATTCATAAATTTAAGGTACTGATCAACCAGATTGTGATTCATACCTCCGGCTGCGAGCAGCCGCGTCTAACAGCCTGGTTGACCATTCAGCAATCAGGAGGCTGGTCGAGGACGCTGAGCCCCGAAATCATCGCAATAGGTACTACGTATTTAAAATTTATATTTTCACAAATATAAAGTAATATTATTCATGTTAGAATGTGCTGAATAGTTGGGTCTAACTTAGTAACTTTAGGATCTGTTGGCCATTATTTCTCACTGCTCGAGAGAAATACTTACGTCATCACTTCTGAGTTGTGTGTAAAGTGTTCATAATTCATAAACAGGGTGGTTGCTGGCTGGATTAACGAGCATTTGGCGTTTGTTGATGAGGACGGGTAAGTGTTAGTGAGCACTGAAACTGAAGCATGAGACGCCAGCAAGGCTGCCTGACGAGTTAACTTTTTATATCTTCAATGCTGTTATGGTTGACAAATTGCAAATCAGATATAATGTAATTTATTATAATCATCATAACATAAATAATGTTAATTTTATGCTTTTGACGTGTAAGCTTTTGTTCATATATTATTACATGAACAAAACTCCGATTTTAAAGCGTCCATTCTTTATACCAAAAAAAATATATAATAAAATATTCGTAGCTGAGAACAATTGGATAAAATAAATGTGAGTAAAACGATAACATATTTTATACATGATATTTTATAAATAACAAAAATATTTATGAAAGATTTAGAATCACGGAAGCAGATGCATTTTCCCGCCCAAAAGTGTGGTCAGCGCCCGAGGCGTCCGTCATCAATCAGTCGTGTTGTTGAGTGCCGGGCGGAGGGTGTTGGCGTCAACTCTTGCGCATAACCGTTGAAAACCCGAGAAAATAGTGTGGAGTTATCATAATAACAATAATAAAAGAAGTAAGAAATAATACAGAAGCCGTTTAAGTATTAATTATTTGCTGAGTGTAGCGTGTTACAAACGAGTAATTAGTGTCTAGTCGTGCTTCGCTTTTCTTCAGCGAAGCTTTGGGGGTGTATAATACTTCTTTGGAAAGACGGAAGTGTGTGAGCATTATTTTAATTCATTAATTAAGTATTATGGAATGCAAAAATACGTTGTTTTAAATTACGATAAATAGCGGTGTTGCGTTGCTTCAGCAGCACTGTAATAAAGATGGTTCCCCCTCGGCAGCCTTATTGCTACTTATGTGGTAAGGTAAGTCACTCCTATTATGTCTTCCGTAACGGGTCATTACTAAGATTCCGAGTGCATAATCAAATCATAATAATTGTCAGGGAATGTATACTGTATTATATAAGACGTCTATATATCCAAGTGATTCGGTATCCTGACAACGCTATATACATATATATATATATATATATATATATATATATATATATATATATATATATATATATATATATATATATATATATAGTCGTACCTAGTAGCCAGAACGCACTTTTTGGCCTACTATGCAAGGCCCGATTTGCCAAAAAGCCAAGTTTTCCTGAATTATATATTTTCTCTAATTTTTTTTCTATGAAATGAAATCTACCCATTTCATTATGTATGAGTCAATTTTTTTTATTGGTTAAAATTAACGTAGATATATGACGAACCTAACCAACCTAACCTAACTAACCAACCTATCTTATAGGTTAGGTTAGGTAGCCGAAAAAGTTAGTTAGGTTAGGTTAGGTAGGTTAGGTAGTCGAAAAACAATTCATGGAAACTTTGGCTTATTAGGCAAATCGGGCCTTGCATAGTAGACTGAGAAGTGCGTTCTGGCTACTAGGTACGACATATATATATATATATACATATATATATATACTATATATATAGATTATATATATATATATTATATATATATATGTATATATATATATATATGATGATATATATTATGATATAATATATATATATATAATTATAAATAATTATATATTAATATATATATATATATATATCTTGACAACCACACACTAGAAGATGAAGAGACGACGACATTTCGGTCCATCCTGGACCACTGATAATGTCCATGACGGACCGAACGTCGTCGTCTCTTCATCTCAAGTGTGTGGTTTGGGTCAACATCTTCAGCCACGTTATTGTGACATCATCGCTATATATCATATTTTATTGTTATGCAAAAAAATAAAGTGTTCAGTGAGAATCACAAGGGCTTCTCTGAATACTCATTATTTTCTTCTCCGAGCAAGGAGAAGAAAGAGAAAAGAAAAACCAGAAACCCCTGCACGCCCAGACGCTGAGTTCGAATCCGTCTGGATTCGAACTCAGCCAGGTTCATGCACTTTAGTATGTCCAGTACCTTCACCCTAGGCCACACTAACTGTTAAAGATGGAGTCGTAAGACCCTTAACCCAATCCCAACAGCACACTGTGACCCTTTTGGGCACAAATATTTCATCAA
>WNGS01165318.1:5585048-5612207 GCA_020271785.1 Procambarus virginalis | reverse complement strand
AATATTGCTATGCCCAAGATTACCATCCGAGTGCCGGCGGGAAGTGGTTCATATAGCCTCGGCTATCACTTCCTTATGTCCGGTCGTGATGGTCAAGTGGTTTAAGGCGTCCCTGTCCATACCAGTTGCGTTGCTCCTGGGAGTATGGGTTCGAGTCACTTCTGGGGTGTGAGTTTTCAGTTGTATCTAGTCCGGGGACCATTCAGGCTTGTTTGCATTTGTGTCCTCACGTGTTGCCCCAAAAATGAGGTGATTTGATAAAATGCTATGCCCAAGATTACCATCCGAGTGCCGGCGGGGAAGTGGTTCATATAGCCTCGGCTATCACTTCCTTATGTCCGGTCGTGATGGTCAAGTGGTTTAAGGCGTCCCTGTCATACCAGTTGCGTTGCTCCTGGGAGTATGGGTTCGAGTCACTTCTGGGGTGTGAGTTTTCAGTTGTATCTAGTCCTGGGGACCATTCAGGCTTGTTTGCATTTGTGTTCCTCACGTGTTGCCCCAAAAAATGAGGTGATTTGATAAAATGCTATGCCCAAGATTACCATCCGAGTGCCGGCGGGGAAGTGGTTCATATAGCCTCGGCTATCACTTCCTTATGTCCGGTCGTGATGGTCAAGTGGTTTAAGGCGTCCCTGTCCATACCAGTTGCGTTGCTCCTGGGAGTATGGGTTCGAGTCACTTCTGGGGTGTGAGTTTTCAGTTGTATCTAGTCTTGGGGACCATTCAGGCTTGTTTGCATTTGTGTTCCTCACGTGTTGCCCCAAAAATGAGGTGATTTGATAAAATGCTATGCCAAGATTACCATCCGAGTGCCGGCTGGGAAGTGGTTCATATAGCCTCGGCTATCACTTCCTTATGTCCGGTCGTGATGGTCAAGTGGTTTAAGGCGTCCCTGTCCATACCAGTTGCGTTGCTCCTGGGAGTATGGGTTCGAGTCACTTCTGGGGTGTGAGTTTTCATTATATATATTATATATATTATATATATTATATATATATACATATATATATATATATATATATATATATATATATATATATATATATAATATATATATATGTATAACGTCACATATATATAACGTCAAACAGAAAATACCTAAAACTCTTTAGAAAAAAATACGGCCATTATAATTTACTAAATTCTTAAAGCTAGTCGGCACAGTCAGAACTTAATTGCTTTGAGCACGTATTGCCAGTCTAAAGCACATAATACAGTAATTAAAATTTATGTAATCCCAAGAAAAAAAATTTAAATTCGAAGGCCATAATATGATAAAATAACATTCTTAAATTCTAAAAATTCGACAGAATTTAACCTAAACTACACCTAAATATATACAAAATATGCTAATAATACAATAATGTTGATTTATATTTAAGAAAATTCATATTTTTGACTGAATAGCACGTTAAAATTTATAAATGTGTTTAGGGATCGGCCGCGGGATGGAATGAATATAGCCTGAGGATGGGTTGCTTCCTGTGTTCGAATTAAACCTCTCTAAATGGTTCGCCCACATACTGAAATACAAATTGCCAATAGAACCAAAACACCTAACCTTTCTAGGCCTAACTATACACAAAATTACAATATGCACTTATAATCATTTATTTGGTTACACTACGTTGAATTTACCGTATGCGCTTTTAGAGTCGGCCGAAGCTTAGACGAGCATAGTCTGAGGATGGATTGGTTAATTTACACTACTTGATTTTTTGGAGCTGCTCAGAACATTTAAAGCGTAAATTTAACAGAAAGTGTATGGGTAAGAACATATGTGGAAGAATGGAACCCAGAAACTCAAGCACAACTTGCTGCAATAATTGTTGAAAATAACGTAAATGAGATGGTATTCAAGACCAAGTGGTGGAAAACATGGTAAGCACAGTTTAAGTTTCATATACACAAAGAAATCACATTAACGTAAAATCATCGTTGCTCCTAACTTAACAACAATAACAACAATAACAACCTTAACCTGATGTATCAATAATGTATCATGACTCCTACCGAATTTCTTAAGATTCATGTTAAGGCGAAGAGGTGTTCCAAAGCATTAAGCGGGTAAAATATACGAAGCAGAAAAATAAAATAAATGGGACTAAGTAGTGTCCTATTTATAATAATAATCATAATAATAATAATGATAATAAACAAGAATAATATTAGTATGAAGGAATAAGGAAGTGCGGTGGTATATGGGCAACAGGAACCTTGTCCAGTAAGGAAGTGGGTCGACAGTGACGTCACAACCTACCAGTCTTCCACACCTTCACTATAAACACAAAGCTCCCACCCCAACTTCCCTCCCATATCACAAAACTCCCACAAGCCTCTCTTACTATTTACATTTTTTTAAATAAAGTTTATATACAATTTAAATATATTGTTTTAGAAACAAAGATGAAAACTGCATTGATTTTAATTATTAGGTGCTCTGCATTTTTAATTTCTTCCATATTTTACACGAATAAAACGTAAAATACAGTACAATAATTAAATTTAAATACGGTCAATTTGTGTCATCAGCAATCTAACCTACAACACTCAGCACTGGCTCAAGAGTTCTTACTTGCTATATGGTTACGTTAATGTTACGATATGATTTGATTGTTGCCGCCGGAGGCGTAAGTTTAATGTAATTTAATTTAGCTAATTTAAAGGAGTCTGAAATAATTAAGCTCTCTGCTTCAGTGTTTTCAACAATTTTGAGTGCTACCAGTACAGGTACCAGTTCAATTTGCAGATGCCCAGTGACTAACTCTTATATTTTTTTAAATGTTTCAATCGAGCTGATGAACAATACGTTCAGGTCTGGAATGTATAATAGAATGAACAATAACAGCACTTCCCCCTCCTCCCTGAATTGAATGATCGGTGTATATGGTCCGTGACTTGTTGTTTAGTTTATAGACTGTGTATGTTTCTAGGGAACTCAATTTAACAGCAAGGCTGAGCATGAGGGTTGTGTGTGATTAGTTTCTTGATGGGGAAGCTGGCTTATAGGTGTCAAAAGGTATTATTTTGCAGAGGTGGAAGTAAGTGCGGCACTTTCATCTTTACATACCTCGTGCGGTCCCAGCATTTTAATATGGGTGACAGTTCTTTGAATCCACCTAGAATCACTAGTTCCAATGCGTATGTGTTATTGTATCAGATAAATTGTTATATTATTTTTATTATCACGCAGAAGCTTTAATTCTACCATTAGAGTGATTTCAAATATTCTATCTTTAATGCGACGTATATTTAATTATTTCCACATATTAAGAACTTTTGTGGTTATTTGACTGCCAAGTATAATTTTGAGGGCTCCATTTTCCATTTTTTGCATTCTATCAATACGTTTGCCATGATGTGGCAAACGGTGAATTACAGTCTGAGACATTATATATCAGGGGTGGCCAAACCTGCTTACTTTAAGAGCCACAAATGATAAAGCTCAGATGTTTGAGAACCACTGGACATGAACAAAATTTACACTTACGTTTATATATATCCTGAGATGATTTCGGGGCTTTTTAGTGTCCCCGCGGCCCGGTCCTCGACCAGGCCTCCACCCCCAGAAAGCAGCCCGTGACAGCTGACTAACACCCAGGTACCTATTGTACTGCTAGGTAACAGGGACATAGCGTGAAAGAAACTCTGCCCATTGTTTCTCGCCGGCGCCTGGGATCGAACCCAGGACCACAGGATCACAAGTCCAGCGTGCTGTCCGCTCGGCCGACCGGCTCTCTCTCTCTCTCTCTCTCTCTCTCTCTCTCTCTCTCTCTATCTCTCTCTCTCTATATATATATATATATATATATATATATATATATATATATATATATATATATATAGTTACTAAAATGTTATATAAATTTAAGAAAATGCATATTAAATGCAATAATATTTTTATTCATGCATGCCGTTTTTTAAACTGCTAATCTGTATTAGTTTTAGTAATAAGTAAACAGCAAAAAAGTAAACAACTAAAAAAATTGAGATATTTTAATCAGATTTCCATTTACACAATTAGTCTTATTATAATTACATTAGTATGACAAAAATACAACTGAAACTCTTAATATAGCCGCACGTTTTTGCTCTGAATTAGAGTCGAAATTTCTTGAATATTCGAATTCCCTAGAATTTTTCACGAGCCGCATATTGCAGAGCCGCGGTTTGGCCACCCCCTGTTATATATGCCACGTACATAATTTTTGCTATTCTAATATTTGCACCGTATTGAGGGCTGTACCCCACAAAAGTTCTGAGAGTCTTGAGTATGTCTTAATTAACATTGTTGATGTAATTTTTTAAAAGCAGTTAAGGTACAAGGGACTGAGACACCAAGGTATTTGAAAGAGGAGACATAGTGTATTGGTGTGTTATCAATCTTTAGATTTTGTGGTATACTTTTGCTATAATTAATTTGTTTAATACTTTAATAACTAATTAAAATGACCAAGGCTCTCACAAGCTGTATGTATGCAATTTAAGATTATATGCATTTCGCTGTAGGTTTTAGTGTATACAGGAATATCATCTGCATAGCTAATAGTGATTTTTTAGAACTATTTGGAATTGATTTTAGTACGGCATTTATTTGATACATTAAACAAGGTGCAGCTTAATATTTCTCCTAGTGAAGTGGTCCCCCTAATCTTTTGTGTTTGGCATTTGAAGTGGCAATCAGGATGCTAGGATCAGTATGAAAAAAAAATTGGTAGGTCTTCATAATGGAGATCGTCAGTAGATACACATGCATTTAAAATGTCAAGTGTAGAGCTACCATCGTGTACTCGGAGACCATGATGTTGAAATCTCGTTCTTGAGCAGTGTCTCATGTGTCAGTAATTTTTTAACATAAAACAAGTGATTTTGATCTAGAATTATAACACTTTTAGTATGGCAAATTTTGCGGGGTTTTACCAATAGGGGGTTAGGCTTTCTTGCAGGTAAACAATATCTGTCCTCAGTCATTACCTTGTGATGGAGGTCGGAATATCGTTTCCTAAGAAAAGCAATGTTCCAACTATTGATAAGACTATATTTTTTATATGAGTGTGAGTTGCCGCCATTTTTTTGGGAGGGGGGCTTGTGGCCTTTCGTGAATGCTATCACACACTGATACTGTTTATACTGCCTTTTTAAGTTTTTTTTCCTTTTCGGGCAGCGCATCGTCTTCCATCATATTTATAATTAATTTCCCTTTGGCTGAGCCATCTGGTTACTGAGATCATCAAAGTCCGATCTCGCTACTTCAGTATTACTACAAACACCAATGAATCTGACTTCATCTTTATTATAATCAATTTCATTACCTCAATAACTATTATTGTCCTTCCATTCCTTATTACCACTATAGTCTATTCCATACTACCATAGGTGGTCTGGAATAGGTCCACAGGGTACTCACTTCACACCCTCCACCAACTTCATTACCATTGTCCCTCTCACTCTAAGATCACTACCATGGCCATTTATTAGTATTGCTGTCAGTAATTGTCTGCTTAAAAATAAAATGCTTAGAGTTCTGTAACTGTTATAACTTGTTTTTGTAAGGAAACAAGGATTATTGGCAATAAGCAAAGAGAGGTTTGGAGCGTGAGAACGGGTATCCTACAGCGTTGCCAAAAGTAGGACACATTTATAACATGTAAGCTACTGGCTGGTTTTCAGAGTTCTAAGTTGGTGTATTAGTGTTTTATTAAACAGCCAGTAGAGTATACCATTTATAGTAATCTTTGTAAAGTGTGATGGTTGAAATACAATTGTGATCAGGGGCGGTTACTGTACAATATTTTGCCACAGCGATGCCTAAGGGATAGCTGAATTCAATTGTTAACTGGCTGGCTGAGCTAAAGGTTGATTTTGAGTGTACTGTAATACTTCTTTAGCAGATAAGTCTTTGTTTGTAATTGGCTACCAGCCACCATGCGTATTCTTTATGAAAGTAACTACGTTTGAGAGCTTCATCGACAAATACGACATAGTAATAGAACTTCGAAAAGTAGAAACTCACCAAGCACAATAGCTAGAAGTCGGGGCTCTGGAACTAGGCTTCGCTCCCAGACGACTCTACTCGGCAAGAAGTAGATAAATACATATACACATGTTTGCACATGTACAAAATAAATGCTCATATATCCAGGGGTTTGCAGTCTCGTGTTCATAAGAGTAACACGAAAGTGCGATATAGTTCTCGTGTAGTAATTTGTAGTGGGGGAAGCGTACACATGAACATGGTTTTGTAGTCACGTAACTGACTGTAGCTAACCGGACTTTCCCCCCCTTCCTGTACTTGCCCTCTAAATGACCTGTTCCGCTACCATTGCCACCCAGGCGTGGACGTGAGAAAGGAGCATTACAAGTTCTTGCGAGAATCTCTCAATCCCCCCCCTTCCTCACCCCGCTTTCCCCCTGAACCAATATTATAATTTAACTACAACTCAAGAGCAAATCTTAGTTTCTGAAAAAGAGAATCCATGAATACATATCATATTTAATATTATATTAAACAGTAAAATAAACTTCTGATATCTGCATTCTGCAGATATCAGTAAAAGATATAGCTTCGGCAGCGATATTGTATTTGAAACTAAGCACTATTGATGCAAGAACAACCGTGTACCATGAAACAAGTCCAAAAGTACTCTCCGTAACATTAAACTGTAGAATTTTAACGGTAATAAATCTTTCCTTCACCTGGGCTCTAGGAGACTCGAACCGCGGACCCAACGCGTGTGAGGTCAAAGCTCTATCGACTGGGCTATCGAGTAGTCTTAATAAGGAAAGATTCCTTATGACCCGGGCGTGCATCACGAATTCCTCTGAGCCTCAGTAGAGTCGAAAATTCCAGCATAGTAGCAAAAGTTGCTTTTTGGAATGTTTCCTTATTAAGACTACTCGATAGCCCAGTCCATGGAACTTCGGCCTCAGAAGCGTGGGGTCCGCGGTTCGAGTCTCCGAGAGCCCAGGTGAGTGAAATGTTTATTTCCACGGAAGTGTGGATGACAATTTACAAATAAATCTGCAATTATCCTGTTGTGTTTAATAGTTAGTTGAGTGTCTATTGACAGATCCAACAAATATTGCCCATCAATAACCAGTTACATATTTTTATTGCTAATTTATCATTGCATTTGATAGGTAAACAAATCTATTACCAACATTTCAATAATTTATAAGAATACATACAAACATTTTTCTATCAATATGAAAGTTTTTTTCCTTCAAGAAGGTTATATTTTACTACACATATAACCTGATAAGGATGAATTTAGTGCTGCCACTGGTAACTAGATGGTGCGGTAAATACCCACTTATCCGCCTGGGCCGAGTTTTTTAAACTAAAAAAACCGGTAGGTTAAATTGTAATATGGGCGCTGCATATGAGCTTTACGCATTGTACTTCTCTGGCATATATAATGTACGGGTTTTAACAAAAATACCCGTTTTTTTTATCTCAGTGCATATTACGTAAATCATATTTTCTTGCAGTGTCCTGCTAACACTGAAAAAGATGAATCTAATATAACCACATAAAAAGTGTTATTCAAGGTCTAACTAATCATAACAAGTGAAACTGGTAATATATTCTGATATGGCTAGAGTATACAATGCTGTGGTAACAAAACAAGCAGACACAATAGGACAGCTTAGGTTCACAGTTCAAACAAGGAAAACAAAGTGACAGCAAAGATGATCTTAATCCCGCGTGGGGCTTTGGCAGACTCGATCCATCTTCTAATCTCCACATCGGTTTGTAATAATGTCATCAACTACAGGATAAAAATATACAACACACCTGAAAATCCGGTGTAGTGTGTTATTTTTACAAATTAAAGTCAAGGATTCTCCAGCTCAAAACAAAAGAAAAAAAGTAAGGACGAATCATCTTCAATCTGCCCTTCCAGAGGTGGAGGTGACCCTGAAGATGAGCCTGTATTGCTCACCTGTTCCTACCGCCCTTGGCTTCACAATGCTACAACCAGTTAAACTGAACAACACAGGATTTGGATATACATTAACACAGTTGCGAGCGCATACACATGCACTCCCACACGCACTCTGTTCTCGTGTTCATATTCATCAGTCAATACAATTGCAGCCTTTCTATTTTTTTAAGACTTTGATTTTCATTTGATCCGTTATCATAACTCAATCTTCTCACTTTTTTTAACAATCTTGTTGCAAATTTATGTGCATATAAAGTTTCATTTTGTATTTCAGTGTTTGTAGTTTCGAAAGAAACCTTGTTTAGATTTTTAAATATTGTAATTGTTCGCCAGCTTATCACATGTTAGTGTACCGGCAAATGTATTCACTTGTAAACCGCAACCAGTTTCTTGATCTGACTACCTTCTTAAACGCTACGATGAAATCGAACACAATGACCTAGTGGTCGCTTGCTCCTATGGGGCATTTCATATTATGAGGTATGAGAGCTACGGCTCGTGAACGATTTCTACATGGTTCGAGCCCTGGGCAGGGAAGATTGTTTGAGTACCTATTAGCCCCTGTTTACCCAGCAGTAATTGGGGACATGGTTGTAAATCGACTGGTTGGCAGTGTTCTAGGGAAAACTAGTAAGGTCTACCTACCATGGTCTGGTTCCAGGGATTATGTCCCCACTGCCCAGCCTCTGATCAGGCATTTACTTTTTAGGAAAATAAAGTTTTTTTTAGGAAAATAGTTCATTTTGTGTGCTTGTTGTTTGCAATAACACCATCTTGAGGTTATCTTGAGATGATTTCGGGGCTTTTAGTGTCCCCGCGGCCCGGTCCTCGACCAGCCCTCCACCCCCAGGAAGCAGCCCGTGACAACTGACTAACACCCAGGTACCTATTTTACTGCTAGGTAACAGGGGCATAGGGTGAAAGAAACTCTGCCCATTGTTTCTCGCCGGCGCCGGGGATCGAACCCAGGACCACAGGATCACAAGTCCCGCATGCTGTCCGCTCGGCCGACCGGCTCCCTCGCTCGGGCGACCGGCTCCCATGCTCACATTTGTTGAAAGCTTTTGCGAAATATGTATCTGCTACCGACGATGAGTCACAACAACATGGTTGAAGATATCATTTTCTGACGCGTTTTGGTCATCATATGACGTTTCTTCATTTTCGACTTGATGTTTTTTTTATTATTATTATTTTCTACCACAGACGTTGCCACACATTTACAATGTTAACCAGAATATGTACATTTTCTTCTGTCCTCCATGGACAGGGTGAGAGATTTGTCAAACATACAGTTCAGGGATTTATTGAACAATCAACCACAGGTGATTGTAGTGCTTTTAAAATGCTAAGGCTAAACTACATACGTAAATACATAGATACACAGATTTATGTATCCTACATAAAGTGTTCGATGTGTCTTTTACATAGTGTCATTAATTTAATAATGGTCCAGGACGGACCGAAACGTCGTCGTTTCTTAATTTCCAGATGTGTGGTTTCGTCATCTGCGAATGCTACATTTGCGTTTTGTTCCTCTTCTATGGCATGTAAGGCCACGTCTTAGTGGTCTAGTGATTGTGAGAAGCAGGAGCGCTCTGTTTTGAACCCATGTTATCCAGGGTTATGTAATGCTGTGATTCCATGTGTTTTGTGATCTATCTTCGTAATCTTTCAAAGATTTTTATGAAATGTGACAGTGATGCCGGACTATAATTTTTTGCATCTGCTGTATTACCTTATTTGTGGAGTGATGCGATCTCCACTGTTTTAAGTGTGTCAGGCATAACACCAGTATCTAGGCTCCATCTCCAAAAATTGTTTATGGCCTACGATAGTGGGTAAATTCTTGATGAATATAAGCAATTCTTGATAAAATACAAAATTCCAGGAATCTGGGTTAGTGCGGAGTGCAGGGGTATGCTGTCTATGGCTGCTTCAACGTCCAGTGGGGTTAGGGGGTTGACATCTGATATATGATTTGATGTTGGAAAGGCTTNAATACCTCAGAGAATAAATTAAGAAAATGAGTTTCACTTTCGTAAACAACAAAAAATAAACTTGTCCAGGCATCGCCTAACACCGTATTCAAGTCTGTTTCCATATACTAACGCTCAATTCGATTCCTAAATACACATCACTTCCATTTTGCGGCAGGATGAACATTGTTAAGTTTACACTCAATAAATAAGCCAGTTCAAAAATAAGTGTCACAAAAGCTTCAGGTATTTGCTATGCTTACCAGAATTAGGGACCCATTTAAACACTTATGTAACTCGTTCAAATAGATACCTGTACGAAAATCTGTACAACTTGACTGGAAGTTTCAATGACAGGTGGGGCAGAACCTGATTCTGCGGCATTGCCATATCAGTGGTCACATTTTTCCTTACGTTGAAATATCTAGGTTTGCGCATGTAAATCCAATAAAATGGTTCTTATACGCGCATTTAATTACAGGAACTGCTTTATGGATTAGTATATTAATACAATTATTACCTGAAATCTGTTTTCAAGCACTCGCACAATATACAATATATATTTAAGTATATTAAGATTGCGCAGGGAAAATTAACAAATTTAGAAAATGCATTCAATTTACTTAGGGCTGCATAATTATAAAGTGCAATCAGTATAAATTCCTTATGCGGAGTTGCCAGATACCCACAGTGACTAAGCTAATATCGCTTTCAGTGCCCACGGTGAGTAGGCTAATATTGCTTTCAGTATCCACGGTGGCTAAGCTAAAATCTATTTCAGCCCCCCACACCCCGTGACTAGGCTAATATCGCTGTAGTGCCTTCGGTAGCTAGGCTGTTGTCACTTTCAATGCCTAGGGCAACTATGTTGTTTTCGATTCAGCTACTCGGAACAAAATGTTCCAAGTAGCACAGGCTATGGTGAGCCCGTAGTGGACTTACCTGGCACAGTAGCGGGGCGCCAAAGCAACTAGGCTACCATCACTTTTAGTGCGGGATAGAACTAACGTGTGGGGAATCAAGATTTACCAGGTGGCCCTTGGTGACCTTGGCTTCATTTCCCGACAGTTGATGCTCTCTCGTGGCGTGCAAAATATTTGCTCTTCAATTCCCTAAACTCATTCTTGCTTACATTCATCAATATTCCTACTTATGAAACCATTTCCGCCATAACACTAGAATAAAACTCCCCTATTGTAAATCCAACTGCTCGGTAATCCTTGGTATAATATAGCGATAAAGTTATTACCCTTATCTAGGTCCGCGAGATACAATATTTAACTATCCAAATGGAGTGTTGGTAAAGCAATAAAGTCTTGGGGAGTGTGCCGCCCGCAATGTGCTTACGTGGAGAGGAGGAAGGAAGAGAAGAGTGCTGTTGGGTGAGATGGAGAGCAAGGAGATGGTGCTTGAACATTGAAGGTGACCTGCACATTATATACTTCAATTAATTAACCAGTTGAAATAAGGGTCCATATATTCAATAATGAGAAGATAATAACAAAGTTTCCGTTTACGAAATAGGCCTATATGCTGCTCATTTTCATAATAATTCGTTAATAAATTAAATATTTTTACCGGATGCATATTGACAGTTAAGTATATACGGTTTCTCAATGAAGATGATAATAGCAAGAACTGAAAAAAAAGAAGTCAGCCAAGGTCTCGCGCCAGACACGGCCAGACAATGAATGGCAAAGGACCGCCTTAGTCTCGAGGTCGTCTGGTGTCTACCAGGTTTGTTTATCATTCTTCTCGGATCTTCACTATTTTTTTCGTCACAAAGTCAGTTCCTTAATAAGTATTATATTTGTTTGGTTTTGGTGTTAATATATTAATTAATCATAAAGTATACGATCATAATAGTTTTTATTAGGCCTACATTTTTTTAAGTCAAATATAAAATTTGAAAAAAATTGAATTATGTATGTAAATGGCTCATCTACAAAACCAATCGTTACTGCTCAAGAAGCTAGGGGTAGAGGAGCAACGAAGGATGTGGTCGTGAGCATCCTAGCAACACCAACAGCCCCCCCCCCCGGCCCCACTGAAAATTATATTATTACCCGAGTCAGCTGACTCCCTCTTGGTTGGCTTATACATAATTAGTATTCCCGTTCAGTGCATAACAAGCTTTTTATACATATATTGTTTAAACTGTTAAAAATTATTCAAATAAAATAGTTTATCGCATAATTTATTTCATATTAAATATATATCAATCTTCCTCACGTTGTGGCGCCGCTGTATACAAAACACGCCGCGAAACGGAGAATGTGTCGTAAGTCTAAGGAGACGGAACAAAGGAATCGCGGTCTAATGAAATCCCTAGGTCAGTTGGGTCACAGAGAAGGCAAACGTATGTAAAGTGGATGTTGGGACAGGAAAGGAAGAGGAAGGTCGGGCCCTTGTGGGAAGGATGGAGGAAGGAGTTGGGGGGGGGGGTCCGCCATCACTAAGAATCTGGCCTGGTGACATTGGTAATGAGACTCAAGGTCAGAAGAGATGTCTCGGTGCGATACACCAGAGTTGGTCGGGAGATGGGTGGATGCGAAGCCGATGATATTTTTAGCATCTTTTCAGAGACTGTGAGGCACCTTGAGTGACAGCTGTATTTCATTAATTTTATCAAGCATTAAGACATTTAATAAGAAACGTTTTCGCTCATATTCGTAAATATTTATTAGATATTTATTTCTCCGAAAAATACAACTAGAAAACTATAATTAGCACAATGAAGTTAACGTAAAATTTCTTTTCCTTTACAGCACTTGCTCTCTGTGACTGGAGTGAGCACCAGAAGCGTCGCATCACTCTGGCTCGCTCCTTCCTCATGTTCCGTGGCAACGACAACTGTCTTAAGATCTTCGAAGACAACGTCATTTCCGAGATGCCACACTCACCAACGAGGTTAGTTGTCTATAGGGTCTTTTTGGTATTAATCTGAAACGTGACATGAACTTTAACTCATTTGTAAAAATGTTTCCTTGTATAATGATTTTTAAATTTTTTAATTAATTTTTACAATTTTTTCCCTTCCCATCCAGCTTGACATGGTGCTCAACAAACCAATCAACATTAAGGAACTGCTGTCGTATTGCGCAATGAATATATTCTGCGGCTACATGTGCTCCAAGAAATTTGAATACAAGGAGGAAACTTTCCAGCAGCTTGTCAAGAATTTCGACTTCATATTCAATGATATTAACAATGGACATCCAACAGACTTCTTGCCATCTTTAGTTCCTTTCTTTGGTTCTTACTTGAAAAAAATTAATTCAACCACAGCCTCCATCAGAGAATTCATTTTGGACAATATCTGCAGGGAAAAATACAACGTACTGAAGAGTGATCCAACAAAAATCAGTGATCTTGTTGACGCATGCTTCTCAAATCTCCTGGTGAGTTAAAAGTACTGTTCTTATGCTTAAGAATTTTGAAATGAAATTTTTTAATGATTTTTGCAAGTCTTCAATACACCTTTTTAATACTTTTTAAACCATTGCTATATCGCAGAATATTACCAATTATTTAATGCTTACAAGAATATTCATGATTTTTATTTATTTTTAAAGGTTGAAAACGCAGAAGAAAATGGGACTGGCAGACCATTCTGTATATTGTGGAGGATCTCCTAGGAGGTTCTTCGGCTATCGGCAACATCGTCATGAGGTTCCTGGGATACACTCTCCAACATCCTGATGTTCTTCAGTGCCTTCAGTCAGAGGTTAGTATTCAGTTATTTTATCTTTGTTAAGATTTTTTTTGTAAACAAAATATTTGCTTACACATTTGTTACTTTGCATATTTCAAATTAAATCTGATTTTTTAAATCAGTCTAATATACCCTCCGATATTTCCTAATCGCATTCTTCACGGGCAATCAACAGTAAAATGAAATGTTATTTTTTATCTTACAGATTGACACCAAAATTGGAAGGGAACGAGCCCCAACTCTCAATGACAGACAAGATATGCTTTACAGTCAGGCAGTACTTTACGAAGTGTTAAGACTTACGTCATCTCCTATTGTACCACATGTATCAACCGAAGATACCACCATCGGAGGTGAGATACCATTGTATACCACACCACACATACAACATGATTATATTAGTAACGATTTTTAAAATCTTCTAAATGTTATGTATATACAAATTATTCAGCTAATTACTGCATAACAAAATCTTACATTATTTCTTTTCACTTTCCAGATTACTATGTAGAGAAAGGATCAATAATATTCGTAAATAACTTCGAAATGAACAGTTCCCCTGACTTATGGGACGAGCCCCAAAAATTCAAGCCAGAAAGGTTCCTTGTTGACGGCAGCCTGAAGAAACCTGCTCACTTCATCCCCTTCAGCACCGGGAAGCGGGCATGTGTAGGGTCCAAGGTGGTCACCAACATAACCTTCATCGTCATCACTACCCTACTGCAGAGATACAACATTGCTATTCCTGAAGGCACTAAACCCGAACTCCCAAGAGGAAAGATCTCCTTAGACTGGGATGCATTTGATCTTATATTTACGCAACGTAAGTGAACGTACATATTATCTTAACTTATTCACATAAAGGAGAAAATATAAATGCTTTCTTCATAAGTCAAAGGACAAATTACAGTAAACTGAGACTATTACAAATATACACGTTTAATTTTGCGTGGTTGTGTTTAAATTGTCATATTCTTCGATTAAATACTCACATTAAACACCATGAAAATTTATGACGCCAATATACATTGGTCACTTTCACTTCTTCATTTTAAATTATATAAAATTAAATTATAGTACAAAATAACATTGATTTTCATTGTGAAACAATGAAAGTATTTTGAAAATTTAAAAGTGGATATATTAGCATTGCCTTGAGAAACAACAAAATTAACAAAATAGCAAAACAATACTAAGTATCATTATGTTTTAACATAAATGAGTGTCTCGGAGGACCTCACATCTGACTACCTAAACTTACGAATTCCGTCCAGATATGTTTGCTATTCTTTAATTTGGCACGTTTCACATTTTCATTGTTCTATTATCAATGGAATGGATGTTTATGCAAACCACTGAGGCTATTCTTTATATAGGTATTATAAGTGTTATGCTTTGGGATATATAAAGCTACTCGGAACTTATAACGGAGAAGTAGATTTTGGATGGGAATAACAATACTGCTAACTCTAGTTGTAAGGAGAAATTATTCACTCAGTACCACTTGTAGTTTTTCTGGAATTACCAAAAACGTTGTACACAAATATGTTGTAAACTTACTAGAAAGTATGAAAATTATATTTATTATACAAAAGACACCTGACAGAACCTCGTTTTGTGTAACTACTTTAGGATGTGCTTTAATTAAGAACACGTGCCGACGTTTCATATAAGGATTGTAAATTGCCTTTTTTCTATACAAAACCATTCTTAATCTTACTTCATTATAATACAAATCCTTTCACTAAAAATTTAATCAGCTCACATACCACTGCTCACAGAAATCCAATCTTGGCAAGCCTTTCTGACATAATGTAGAGTGAACAGTAACTGCAGGGTTTGTAACATCAATCAAATGTTTCAAAATATAATGTGTAGGTGTAGTGTGACAAGATTTTATTCATAAAAATACCCGCTTCAACAATCAAACTCATATTGACTGTACTGTACATCCTTGGTAATTAGATCTTGTGGGGGTATTTTCATTGGCTGTTGGTCTCACCTAGTCCCTATTATTGTTACTTGTGACGAAGCAAGCAATTTTGAGTCGATGGTTGCAATCTGATCAACAACAGCAGGTTAATGTGACAAATGCTTCCCTATACTGTACTTTAAGTTGCTTACTTCGCTGCATATTTATTACTGTATGTTATCAGCAATATTTCTGGCAAATAAAGTCACTGGAAGATATAATGCTCGGTGGTTAAGATTTTTTGTTACAACTAAAGGTATTATATTTTTGAATGACTTTATCTATTTGTGTAAATGTGTTTTAAGTGCTCTCATGTTATGTTTTACCTGGTAATGCAGGTTATCAATTCTCTCAATTATTTATATTAAATGATCGAGTGATTTCCCCATGACAATGTTTAATTACTTTTAGCAATCAGTGAGGATTGAAACGCATGACTCACAGTGAAGCTGTTTTACCTCAGTGAGTAAAACGTTGTGAATATGGTCAGTCAGCGAAGAGTCGCTGATAAAAAATGTTATGAATGTGGCCGATCAGCGGCGAGTCGCTGATAAAAACGTTTTTGATCTCCACGTGTATATTCTGGTCGAACAGTTTTTTATAATAAGTTCTCATGTTCTCTTCATTCGATGGAGGCCATTCAGTACCCATTTACGTGCCCACCTTTATTGTATTTATTTTTGCATTTCCTATGTTTCACTTCATGTTTATGTTTTGTGCTTTATACAGAAACGGAATAAAAATAAATTAAATTAACTGTCTGCTTTTCCTTCAATTTAACCTGTGTAATAATATCTGAAGCAAGGATTTTTTATATGAATAATCTGATAAAATTTGATGACTAAGCTTTCGGTGGCAATATGAAACAGCTAGACAATCATTATGATATAATACGGTTCACAAATTATGATGATTTATCACTCAGCTGTGATATATAATCACAGCAAATATTATTCCTAATACCCATATCAAGTTGTGCAAAACAATGCAAATAAAAAGCGGAAAGATCATGCAATCTTTGGGGTTGGGTACCACCCCAAAGATATATAGGGGGGGGGTACCACCTCTGGTGCAATTATAGGGACCCACAGCCTCAGAGAAGGGAACACAGAGCATTCAGGGAAAAACTTGCCATTTAACTCTGAATACGTAAGAGTGTTCGCTTCCCTTACCACCCATCCTTTTTATGGTGTACACTTTATTAAGCAAGGTTATACAGTTACATATCTGATTTTATACAAAAATGAACATTAAGAGGACACAATATATATATATATATATATAATATATATATATATATATATATATATATATATATATATATATATATGTCGTACCTAGTAGCCAGAACGCACTTCCCAGCCTAGTATGCAAGGCCCGATTTGCCTAATAAGCCAAGTTTTCATGAATTAATTGTTTTTCGACTACCTAACCTACCTAACCTAACCTAACCTAACTTTTTCGGCTACCGAACCTAACCTAACATATAAAGATAGGTTAGGTTAGGTTAGGTAGGGTTGGTTAGGTTCAGTCATATATACGTTAATTTTAACTCCAATAAAATAAAATTGACCTCATACATAATGAAATGGGTAGCTTTATCATTTCATAAGAAAAAAATTAGAGAAAATATATTAATTCATGAAAACTTGGCTTATTAGGCAAATCGAGCCTTGCATAGTAGGCTGAGAAGTGCGTTCTGGCTACTAGGTACACATATATATATATATATATATATATATATATATATATATATATATATATTATATATATATATATATATATTATANTATATATTAGTATATTTGGTAGCAGTCTTTCTTGTAAACTTATGTGTTGAATATGACCGAAAGGATAAGATTAATGATTCTAGCACGAATCTTTTCAATATTTCTTACGTTTTTCTTCACTGTCGAGGGTAATTGAAAACTAACTCACCAATGTTTATTTTCACATTTTTATTGTTTCGCAAGAGACTTCTCACATTTTCAAAGAAGTCAACATTTTTAAAGAAATTGACAATAAAAAAGGTTTGACAGTATCAAATCACGAAGGAAGAATTGAAACAGGAATTTCCAAAAGTACTTTCGTATTTAATAATACATATCTTCAGAAGGATCCTTCCTTCTGAACATATGTGTGATTACACACACAGATACACATGTATATTATATATATATATATATATATATATATATATATATATATATATATATATATATAATATATATATATATGTGTGTGTGTGTGTGTGTGTGTGTGTGTGTGTGTGTGTGTGTGTGTACTCACCTAGTTGTACTCACCAAGTTGTGCTTGCGGGGGTTGAGCTCTGGCTCTTTGGTCCCGCCTCTCAACCGTCAATCAACAGGTGTACAGTTTCCTGAGCCTAATGGGCTCTATCATATCTATACTTGAAACTGTGTATGGAGTCAGCCTCCACCACATCGCTTCCTAATGCATTCCATTTGTCAACCACTCTGACACTAAAAAAGTTCTATCTAATATCTTTCTAATTTGGGCACTCAGTTTCCACCTGTGTCCCCTAGTGCGTGTGCCCCTTGTGTTAAACAGCCTGTCTCTATCAACCCTGTCGATTCCCCTGAGAATCTTGAATGTGGTGATCATGTCCCCCCTAACTCTTCTGTCTTCCAACGAAGTGAGGTTTAATTCCTGCAGTCTCTCCTCGTAGCTCATACCTCTCAGCTCGGGTACTAGTCTGGTGGCAAACCTTTGAACCTTTTCCATGTGTGTGTGTGTGTGTGTGTGTGTGTGTGTGTGTGTGTGTGTGTGTGTGTGTGTGTGTGTGTGTGTGTGTGTGTGTGTGTGTGTAATTACCTAAGTGTAGTTACAGGATGAGAGCTACACTCGTGGTGTCCCGTCTTCCCAGCACTCTGTCATATAACGCTTTAAAATACTAACGGTTTTGGCTTCCACCACCTCACCTAACGTGTTCCAACCGTCTACCACTCTATGAAAGTGAATTTTCTTATACTTCTTCGGCAGCTTTGTTTCGTTAGATAATCTATGACCAATTGTTCTTGAAGTTCCAGGTCTCAAGAATTCTTCCCTATCAATTGTATCGATTCCCGTTAAAATTTTGTACGTAATGATCATATAGCCTCTTTCTTCTGTCGTCTAGTTTTGACATATTTAATGCCTCTAAACTCTCCTCGTAGCTCTTGTACTCAAGTTCTGGGAGCCACTTAGTGACATGTCTTTGCACCTTTCCACTTTGCTGATGTGCTTCCTAAGATATAGGCACCATACAACCGCTGTATATTCCAGCTTTGGTCTAACTAAAGTCGTGAACAATTTCTTTAGTATTTCGCATTCCATGTATTTAAAAGCAATTTTGAAGTTAGAAAGTTTAGCATAGGATCCTCGTATGATGTTCTTTATGGTCCTCAGGTGATAGTTTTCTATCTAGAACCACTCCCAGATCTGCAGGCGATGAGTCACAATAACGTGGCTGAAGTCGATTTGAGAATGGTCCACGACGGACCGAAACGTCGTCGCCCCTTCCCCGTCTAGTGTGTGGTCTGGTCAACACTCCCAGATCTCTTTCTTTATCAGAATTCTTTAAAGATTTCTCACATAATTTATAGGTTGCGTGGGGTCTATGTTCTCCTATTCCACATTCCATAACATGACATTTATTCAGATTAAATTCCATTTGCCAAGTGGTGCTCCATGCACTTATTTTGTCTAGGTCTTCTTGAAGGGCATGACAATCACCTAAGTTTCTTATTTTATTTTCTTAGCATCATCAGCAAACATGTTCATATAATTCTGAATTCCATCTGGTAGATCGTTTATGTAGACAATGAACATTACTGGTGCAAGACTGAACCCTGTGGTACTCCACTCGGGACATTTTTCCAGTCCAAAACATTGCCTCTGATTACTACTCTCATTTTTCTGTCATTTAGAAAAATTTTCATCCTCGTTAGAAGCATGCCTGTAACCCCTTCCAATATGTTCCAGTTTCCAGAACAACCTCTTATGTGGAACTCTGTCGAAAGCCTTTTTTAGGTCCAGATAGATGCAGTCAAACCAACCATCTCTTTCCTCTAAAAATCTCTGTTTCTCGATCATAGAAACTGAGTAAATGCGTTGCACAGGATCTTCCAGATCGAAAACCGTACTATCCGTCTGTTATTATATCGTTTTCTCCCGGTGTTCTACCCATTTAATTTGAATTTTTTTTTAAATTTGAGTCTTACACTTGAAAATGATACAGGCCTATAATTGAGAGGGTCTTCCCTGCTGCCACTTTTGTAGATTGGAACTATGTTAGCCTTTTTCCACACATCTGCTACGACCCATGTACACAGGGATGCCTGAAAATCAGTTGAAGTGGAATGCTGAGCTCAGGTGCACATTCTCCCAGAACCCATGGTGAAAATCCATCTGGACCAATTGCTTTGTTCTTACTTAGCTCCTTGAGTATTTTTGTCACTTCGTCTCTAGGCACCTCTATGTGCTCTATGTTGTTCTCTGCAATTCTAATTGTGTCGGTTTCTCTGAAGATTTAATTGTGTACAAACACACTTTGGACCTTTTCGTTTAATGTTTCACACATTTCCTTTTCATTTTCCGTGAATCTGTTTCCCAGTTTCAACCTCTGAGTAATATTTTTACCTGCAATTTTTTGTTTATGAATTTATAGAATAGAACTGGTTCTGTTTTATATTTGTCCGCTATCCCTTTTTCAAATTGTCTTTCTGCCTCTCTCCTTACTGCTGTGTAGTTGTTTCTTGCATCTTTGTATCACTGGTATGTTTGGGGTTTGGCCTCTTCCTATATTGATTCCATTTTTGTGTCTTTTGGTCTCTGGCCCTCTCGCAAATTCTGTTGAACCAATCCTGTTTCCTGGTTCTGCATCTCTGCTTTGGTATAAATTTTGGTATGTGCGTAATTACCTAAGCGTAGTTACAAGATGAGAGCTAAGCTCGTGGTGCCCCGTCTACCCAATACTCTTTGTCGTATAACACTTCAAAACTACTGACGGTTTTGGCCTCCACCTCCTTCTCACTAAGCTTGTTTCAACCGTCTACCACTCTGTTTACAAAAGAAAACTGTCTAATGTTTTTTAGGCACCTCTGTTTCCTTAGCTTGAAACTGTGTCCTCTTGTTCGTGGTGTTGCTGGCTTCAGGATTTCCTCCTTGTCAATTTGGTCGATTCCTGTAAGAATTGTGTATGTGGTGATAATATCACCTTTTTCATTCTATCTTCTAGTTTAGGCATGTTGAATGTCTGTAGTCTCTCCTCGTAACTCTCGTTTTTCTGTTCAGGAAGCCATTTTTTATCATGCCTCTGCACCTTTTCCACTTTATGTGCTTCTTGAGATTTGGGCACCATACAACTGCTGCATATTCTAGTTTTGGTCTCACAAAAGTCATGAAAAGTTTCTTTAGTATTTCACTATCCATATTAATTGAAGCAAGTCTGAAGTTGGAAAGCGACGCATACACTCTCACAATGTTCTTTATGACCTCTGGTGACAGCTTACTGTCCAAAACCTCCCCTAGGTCTCGTTCTTTATTAGAGTTCTGTAATTCCATTCGACATAATTTGTAAGTTGTGTGTAGTCTATTTTCTCCGAATCCACATTTCATAAAACGGCATTTATCCACATTGAAGTCCATTTGCCTCTTTACGCTCCAAGCACTTATTTTATCCATATCAATTTGAAAGGGATTACAATCGTCTGCGCCTCCTATCTTTCCCAGTATCTTACCATCATTTGCAAACATGTTCAAATAATTATGTATTCCTTCTGGTAGATCGTTTATGTAGACGATGATCATTATTGGTGCAAGAACTGAACCCTGTGGTACTCCTCTAGTAACATTCCTCTAGTCAGGTATTTGTTTTCTGATTACTGCCCTCATCTGTGTACTGTGTCAGTTAGAAAGTTTTTCATCCTTGTCAGAAGTCGACATGGATGAAATGTCGACATGACGTGTGTGTGTGTGTGTGTGTGTAATGTAATTTAGTAATGTAATTACCTAAGTGTAGTTACAGGATGAGAGCTACGCTCGTGGTGTCCTGTCTTCCCAACACTCTTTGTCATATAACGCTTTAAAGCTACTGACGGTTTTGACCTCCACCACCTTCTCACTTAACTTGTTCCAATCGTCTGCCACTCTGTTTGCGAAAATGAATTTTCTTATATTACTTCAGCATCTTTATTTAGTTAGTTTAAATCTATGACCTCTTGTTTTTGAAGTTCCAGGTCTCAGGAAATCTTCCCTATCGATTTTATCAATTCCTGTTACTATTTTGTATGTAGTGATCATATCACCTCTTTTTCTTCTGTCTTCTAGTCTTGGCATATTTAATGCCTCTAACCTCTCCTCGTAGCTCTTGCCCTTCAGTTCTGGAAGCCACTTAGTAGTATGTCTTTGCACCTTTTCCAGTTTGTTGATGTGCTTCTTAAGATATGGGCACCACACAACCGCTGTATATTCTAGCTTTGGCCGAACAAAAGTCGTGAACAATTTCTTTAGTATTTAGCCACCCATGTATTTAAAAGTAATTCTGAAGTTAGAAAGCGTGGCATAGGTTCCTCGCACAACGTTCTTTATATGGTCCTCAGGTGATAGTTTTCTATCTAGAACCACCCCTAGATCTCTTTCTTTATCAGAGTTCTTTAAAGATTTCTCACATAATTTATAGGTTGTGTGGGGTCTATGTTCTCCTATTCCACATTCCATAACATGGCATTTATTCACATTAAATTCCATTTGCCAAGTGGTGCTCCATATACTTATTTTGTCCAGGTCTTCTTGAAGGGCATGGCAATCATCTAAGTTTCTTATCCTTCCTATTATCTTAGCATCATCAGCAAACATGTTTATATAATTCTGTATACCAACTGGTAGATCATTTATGTAGACATTTATGTGTGTGTGTGTGTGTGTGTGTGTGTGTGTGTGTGTGTGTGTGTGTGTGTGTGTGTGTGTGTGTGTGTGTGTGTGTGTTACTGTTTACTATCTGTGGCTTCAGGATCGAGTTGTCAAATATTCGACACCACCTTTCTAACCGTCCATAGTCCAATACACTGACACCAGACCTATTTTCGTCCATCTACTACATATATTTGTTTTTCTTACACACACATACCTAGGTTGCTGCCTGTAGCAGCTGTCTAACTCTCAAGTACCAATTTACCATTAGGTGACTAGATCATCAGGTGAAAGAAACTCTGGCCATTTGTTTCTGCCTCAGCAGGGAATCGAACCAGGCTCCTTCGGACCAAGATCCCAGAGCAACCCGTCCTCGCAAATTCGTATAGTCAATATTGACTTATTAAATACGTGCATAGGTGATATACTAAACATAATAGTTTACCTTGAAAAGCTTCATAGAAAACACCGACCTTACCTAACCTTGTTAGTATGTTAAGATAAGCATCTTATTGCTTCGTAATTACAATTATTACTTAACCTATACCTATAATAGGTTAAGTAACAATTGTAATTACGAAGCAATAAGATGCTTATCTTAACATACTAACAAGGTTAGGTAAGGTCGGTGTTTTCTATGAAGCTTTTCAAGGTAAACTATTATGTTTAGTATGTCACCTATGCACGTATTTAAAAAGTCAATATTGACTATACGAATTTGCGAGGACGGGTTGCCCCGAGCGCTGTTCACTCAGTCATGAGGACCTGTTTGCAATTACCAAAGTGTAGTTACGGGATGAGAGGTACACTCGTGGTGTCCCGTCTTCCCAGTACTCATTGTCGTATGACGCTTTGAAACTACAGATGGTTTCGGTGCGTGTGTCTATGTTACACATATCTGCGTATAACACATGTGTGTATGCATGTGTTGCACATTTGTGTGTTGCACGCGTGTGTGAGTACTGTGCATGTGTATACTTATCTACAATAAAGGTTTACCAATATGTATGAGAGAGCCTCTAACTGCTATTAATCTTAGAAATATCTCTGGGTACACATGTGCGTGTACCACTACTGCACTGGGTACACATGTACGTGTACCACTACTGCTCTGGGTACACATGTACGGGTAACATTACTGCTCTGGGTACACATGTACGAGTACCACTACTACTCTGGGTACACATGTGCGGGTAACATTACTGCTCTGGGTACACATGTACGTGTACCACTACTGCACTGGGTACACATGTGCGGGTACCACTACTGCTCTGGGTACACATGTACGGGTACCACTACTGCTCTGGGTACACATGTGCGTGTACCACTACTGCTCTAGGTACACATGTGCGGGTAACATTACTGCTCTGGGTACACATATACGGGTAACATTACTGCTCTGGTTACACATGTACGGGTACCACTACTGCTCTGGGTACACATGTGCGGGTAACATTACTGCTCTGGGTACACATGTGCGGGTAACATTACTGCTCTGGGTACACATGTACGGGTACCACTACTGCTCTGGGTACACATGTGCGGGTAACATTACTGCTCTGGGTACACATGTGCGGGTAACATTACAGCTCTGGGTACACATGTGCGGTAACATTACAGCTCTGGGTACGCATGTGCGGGTAACATTACAGCTCTGGGTATACATGTGCGGGTAACATTACTGCTCTGGGTACACATGTGCGGGTACTACTACTGCTCTGGGTACACATGTGCGGGAAACATTACTGCTCTGGGTACACATGTGCGGGTAACATTACTGCTCTGGGTACACATGTGCGGGTAACATTACTGCTCTGGGTACACATGTGCGGGTAACATTACTGCTCTGGGTACACATGTGCGGGTAACATTACTGCACTGGGTACACATGTGCGTGTACCACTACTGCTCTGGGTACACATGTGCGGGTAACATTACTGCTCTGGGTACACATGTGCGGGTAACATTACAGCTCTAGGTACGCATGTGCGGGTAACATTACAGCTCTGGGTATACATGTGCGGGTAACATTACTGCACTGGGTACACATGTGCGGGTAACATTACTGCTCTGGGTACACATGTGCGGGTACCACTACTGCTCTGGGTACACATGTGCGGGTAACATTACTGCTCTGGGTACACATGTACGGGTACCACTACTGCTCTGGGTACACATGTGCGGGTAACATTACTGCTCTGGGTACACATGTGCGGGTAACATTACTGCTCTGGGTACACATGTGCGTGTACCACTACTGCTCTGGGTACACATGTGCGGGTAACATTACTGCTCTGGGTACACATGTGCGTGTACCACTACTGCTCTGGGTACACATGTGCGGGTAACATTACTGCTCTGGGTACACATGTGCGGGTAACATTACTGCTCTGGGTACACATGTGCGTGTACCACTACTGCTCTGGGTACACATGTACGGGTACCACTACTGCTCTGGGTACACATGTGCGGGTAACATTACTGCTCTGGGTACACATGTACGGGTACCACTACTGCTCTGGGTACACATGTGCGGGTAACATTACTGCTCTGGGTACACATGTGCGGGTAACATTACAGCTCTGGGTACACATGTGCGGGTAACATTACAGCTCTGGGTACGCATGTGCGGGTAACATTACAGCTCTGGGTATACATGTGCGGGTAACATTACTGCTCTGGGTACACATGTGCGGGTACTACTACTGCTCTGGGTACACATGTGCGGGAAACATTACTGCTCTGGGTACACATGTGCGGGTAACATTACTGCTCTGGGTACACATGTGCGGGTAACATTACTGCTCTGGGTACACATGTGCGGGTAACATTACTGCTCTGGGTACACATGTGCGGGTAACATTACTGCACTGGGTACACATGTGCGTGTACCACTACTGCTCTGGGTACACATGTGCGGGTAACATTACTGCTCTGGGTACACATGTGCGGGTAACATTACAGCTCTAGGTACGCATGTGCGGGTAACATTACAGCTCTGGGTATACATGTGCGGGTAACATTACTGCACTGGGTACACATGTGCGGGTAACATTACTGCTCTGGGTACACATGTGCGGGTACCACTACTGCTCTGGGTACACATGTGCGGGTAACATTACTGCTCTGGGTACACATGTACGGGTACCACTACTGCTCTGGGTACACATGTGCGGGTAACATTACTGCTCTGGGTACACATGTGCGTGTACCACTACTGCTCTGGGTACACATGTGCGGGTACCACTACTGCTCTGGGTACACATGTGCGGGTAACAATAACTGCCTAAGGAAACATGTAGGCGCAATAATAGTTATCTCGGTATACATGTACGCGTGACGGAAGCCCTGAAGGTGCACATATGAGTGTAACACTAATTCTCCAAGGACGCATGTGTGTGTGTGTGTGTGTGTGTGTGTGTGTGTGTGTGTGTGTGTGTGTGTGTGTGTGTGTGTGTGTGTGTGTGTGTGTGTGTTTAGTAAGAGCTAGCTCTATGAGTACACATGTACGTTCAACAACAGATCTAACTATTCGTGTATACACATAAGAATAACACCTATCCGGGTACACGTATAAGAATAACCACTATCATTGTGCACATATAAGAATAACAACTATCCGAGAACACATATGAGAATATCACCTATCCAGGTACGCGGGACTAAAGAGCCAGAGCTCAACCCCCGCAAACACAACTAGGTGAGTACATATAAGAATAACAACTACCTAGGTACACATATAAGAATAACAACTATCCGGCTACACGTGTGTGTGTGTGTGTGTGTGTGTGTGTGTGTGTGTGTGTGTGGGTGTGTGTGTGGTGTGGTGTGTGTGTGTGTGTGTGGTGTGGTGTAGCTAAATAAGGTAGAATCGAATCTGTCTACGAGTCTGCTATATAACTATTGTAAAGCAAAAGAAACCATTATATAAACTATATACGTTCATTTTTAAGATATTATATTACATCATTAAAGTTGCTCTGTTAGCTCTACAGGTGACCGAACATATATAAACATAAGACTGTGGAACCCCAAGCGGGCTCACCATAGCCCGTGCTACTTGGAACTTCGTTCCAGGTGGCAAATCTTTAACAACAACACCATGTGGAACGCCTGTTACCCGCGACGCCCAAATTCGCTTACCGCATACTCTCGCCTACACTGAAGAACTGGTTTAATATTTTTTTGTTTGTAATGTCTATATATATCCATGCCGCGTACCTCCATTGCCGATATATTTATAAGTGGTGGGACCATAGAGCAGTGTATGATAAGTGGTGGGGCCATAGAGCAGTGTATGATAAGTGGTGGGGCCATAGAGCAGTGTATGATAAGTGGTGGGCCATAGAGCAGTGCATGATAAGTGGTGGGCCATAGAACAGTGTATGATAAGTGGTGGGACCATAGAACAGTGTATGATAAGTGGTGGGTCATAGAGCAGTGTATGATAAGTGGTGGGCCATAGACAGTGATGATAAGTGGTGGGCCATAGAACAGTGTATGATAAGTGGTGGGGCCATAGAACAGTGTATGATAAGTGGTGGGTCATAGAGCAGTGTATGATAAGTGGTGGGCCATAGAACAGTGTATGATAGATGGTGGGCCATAGAACAGTGTATGGTAAGTGGTGTA
>WNGS01165318.1:5519111-5529776 GCA_020271785.1 Procambarus virginalis | reverse complement strand
AATGCCAACAGTGACTGCCCAGATAGGTACAAGAGGAGTGTTGTTAACGCTTATGTCGACCGTGCTCTCAGCCACAGCTCAGAATGGAAGCAAGTCGACGAAGAACTCTGTAGAGTAAGGCAGGTCCTAGTCAACAACGGCTTCTCCAATGGTTTCATTGAAGACATCATAAGAAGGAAAGTGAAACGCCATGCAACCTCTGAAGATACAACTAACACAACACCTATACCCCTATTAGACTATTTTACAGGAACTTCTTCTCCACAGCTCATAAAACGGAGGAAAGGGTCCTGAAAGATATTGTTAATAGAAACGTTATCCCTACAGACAAAAATCAGAAGATACAATTGACGATTTACTATAAAACCAAGAAAACTGCCAACCTACTCATGAGAAACTCTCCAGACACAAAGCAGAACGCTTTGAAAGAGACCAATGTCGTCTATGCCTTCAAATGCCCACTTGGGGACTGTAAGCCCCAAAGAACTCAATATATAGGCAAGACAACAACATCTCTTTCCAGGCGATTAACGATGCATAAGCAACAGGGCTCTATCAAGGAACATATAATCTCTTCCCACAACCAAACCATCACCAGAGAAATCTTAACAAACAACACAGAAATCATTGATAGATACACCGACAACAGGCGGCTTGACATCTGCGAGGCACTACACATCAAGAAGTCAACACCAGCAATCAACAGCCAATTAACGCACAACTATATTCTACCCACTTCAAGACTCCGCTCCAATATAGAAACATCAAGAAATACGGGCCAATAGGCCTTCTGCAGTTACAGATCTATTCTTCCCTTTAGCTTATACCCATTGTTTCGTGTTCTGTGTTTGTTCTCACCTCACCCCAAACCATTGTAACATGTCACCTCACCCAAATGCAGGTATAAAAAAGAAAAGCTGTTTAAACTCTGTTCAGTTATAGTTGTTCTGTGTGTGTGTAACTAAAGTCTTTGAAAATGTAATAAGTTTTACGAAACGCGCTCAAGTGTCGCGTCAGACTAAGAAATAAAGAATGAATTTTGGAGAATTGATTTTTCATTTACCGTCATCAGTAAAAACAAACATAAGGAAAATTGAGAAAATTCGTGTTAGAATTATTAATCTTACTTTTTCGGTCATATTTAATAACATATATATATATATATATATATATATATATATATATATATATATATATATATATATTATATATATATATCTGGCACCTCTGGGCCTTCACTACGTTCAAAATACAAAGTACAGACCCCCAGGGACATGAGACTTCCGTTGAATCACACACGTAATTATTATTATATTTTTTTACAGCTCAAATACAGATACACGTAACAAGGCCATTAACGATAACGGTGACGCCAGCGCGATGATGTCACAGGCGGGAAACAGGTGATCCGTGGCGGGAACTAGCGGTACCCGGCATCTGGCTTTTACCGTTGACAATGTAAACATTGTCCTTTACGTGAGTGTTTGTATTTACTGTATGTGCTTGGTGCTTGCTTTGCCAACCCAAATTATGGATTATCTTGTTAAAACACTGCGTCATTGTATCGTATAAATATAATGAAATTTTAAATTTATGCTGTTATGTACACAAACGGTTACACTCTCCTGTTATATACTTCACCATTATTATTATTATTGCTATTAATATGATTATTATATCCGCTCAAAATGGAATGTACGTCTCTTAGAAGAGCAGCCACTCAAAGGACAGGGAGCACGAGTATAAAAAGAGCTATGATATGTTAGAACCGAGAACTATAAGTATGGGCAGCACAACACCTCCTCCAGACAGTGTGACATTGTAATTGCCTGAATTAGGCTGGGATATCGATATCTATGGCAGGTGGCTGCAGGTAATGAGTCCTCTCAGTGGTGAACATTCAGCATTGTAAACTATGTGAACAAGAGCTGGGACATACTCTCCAAGGGCCAGATTCACGAAAGCACTTACGCAAGCACTTACGAACGTGTACATCTTTCCTCAATCTTTAACGGCTTTGGTTACATTTATTTAACAGTTTACAAGCATGAAAACTTGCCAGTCAACTGTTATTATTGTTATAAACAGCCTCCTGGTGCTTCGGGGCTCATTAACTGTTTAATAATTATAAACAAAGCCGCCAAACATTGAGAAAAGATGTACTGATTCGTAAGTGCTTGCGTAACAGGTTTCGTGAATCTGGCCCCAACATTATATCTGTGATTGCTCTGTTATCAATGATGGACCATATGGTATGAGGTACTTTGAGCTCTGTAACTACTTCATACACTACGAATATTGGAAGATATTCTTGTGCTGTAGCCAGAGTTTGCTGGTTCCATGTTCTCTCCTGATTCCATGTATGACTAACCATCCTGTGAGATGGGGATATTAGATGGACTCTTGCTAGTTTTTGATCTACATTCTGTAATCCTTCATACAGAATATGGTAGCAGCACATTGCTGTGTATACCGAAGCCTGTTAATACAAACAAAAATAATGATTTAGGTTACATTATGAGGCGGTTGGTTCCAGCAATAGTGAGCGGACAGCCTAGCCGGAGATTATAGAGGGATCTTGATAAGTCAGGCTTCTTCCCCTCCACGATGGTAGACTTTATGCGCGCCTTGACCTCACCAGCCATTATACTGACGTCGCGACCCCTTCACTGACGTCACCAGCCTTTATAATGACGTCACAACCCGTGTAATGACGTCATCATCCCACACAATGACGTCACCACTCCTTGCACTGACGTCACGATCCCTTACACTGATGAATCCCTACACAACCCCTCACGGCCTATACTGACGTCACGCCACCACGTTTCATTAAATTTCTTTATTATGCACCCCATACCCATCCCGCGGGCGGTGGTGACAAGGGTTACAGAGGCATATAATCGTGACTTTGATGTCATTACCGTTAGGAGGGGGGTAACAGGCGGGGGGGGGGGCCTTGACTGACGTCATATGGTCGCCATATTTAAATTCCTAGCCTACAGTTCCCAGAGTGTACAATATAATATTTTACACATTATAGGTCGCCGCAAGAAGCCTAATGGTAATGATAATCATATATTGTCTATTAAATGAATTATTTAAATAAATATATTTGTCTTTTTCTCTCTTTCCAGCGACTTCGTTACCTCGTGGCTCCGGTAACCTCGCCGTCGTTGTTGTTCTTTTGGATTTAGCTACTCAGAACGAAATGTTCATGTAGCACGGGCTATGGTGAGCCCGTAATGCCCTCGCCGCCAGCTGTGGGGGATATATATACTTCTCCATCATCTACAGCTTCGCTATGTGTTAAAGATATCACAACAATCATCTTCCACAACTGATCTGAGTGCTAGTGTTATACCGTATTCTGAATGATTCCTTGTTCAAGTTCCTAAAGTCAGTTAGTATGGTGGACTAATCTTGCATATGCCGTTGATGGTATAAAGTTAATGTGTGCCTCAGGAGGCACGTTCAGTGGGATGACAACCTAGATGTCTTCTTCTCTCTGACTTCAGGAAGATTTCCATTTAGTATCTGTGGTCTTGCCCTGCTGACCTCAGCACCCATCATCTCTACCTTATATTTGCTGCAGTTAAACTCTAGCTGTCACTTAGAGTCTATTCTTGAAAGATCTCAAGGTCTTCATGAACCTTCTTGTCTTTTCCATGCTTGTGTTGCTAGCAGTCTTCGCGCTATCAGCAAATATCAAAATTCAGTCCTGCCCGCCTTGTCTAAAATATTGAAAAAGCTGAGGCACAAACGGTTTTACTCCTGCCTAGCTAAACATATACTTAGCTCTTGCCATTATGGCTTCAGCCCTCAAAAAAGCACCAACGATGCTTTGATTAACACGCTAAACTTGATTCATACAGCTCTTGACACGACTGAGAACCTCTATAGCTTTATATGTTGACCTGAGTAAGACTTATAAAGACATTAACCACAATAACCTTCTTCACAACCTGCAACACTTACGGTGTCAAGAGTCACACCCTTCAGTACCTTCCATCTTACCCCCAATGACAGGTACTCAGCATGTTCCGGTGAACGATGCTACTTCTCCCACACTGCTCATTAACACTGGTGTTCCTGAAGGTAGTATGCTTGCTCCACTCCTCTTTCTCATTTACATCCATGACCAACCAAATGCCACTCAACACTTAAAGTTGTGTCATCAACTTATTTGCTGACGACACAACTTTGATTTCTAATAATAATAATAATAATAATAATAATAATAATAATAATAATAATAATAATAATAATAATAATAATAATAATAATATTTTATTCAGGAAAAGTACATACATAGATGCAGTTATAAACATACTGTTGGATTTATAGATAGAGCTAGTACATACAATACCTAAAGCCACTAGTACGCATAGCGTTTCAGGCAATGAGTATGAGTGGCTTTGACTCACTAACTAACCCACTTATTCTGAATGACACAGTGGATACTGAACTAAATAAAGTTCATTTCTGGCTACCTACTAACAAGCCCATCCTTCACATTGTTTAGTTTAGTTCATTTATTATGCACCCCATACCTATCTTGTGGGGCGGTAGTGGGAAAGGTTACTGAAGCAGTTAATGGACTCAGGAACGGAACCCAATAATTCGTTTAGCTACTTATCTTCCACACCCCCCTACCCCCCCCCCCCGGTTCCAGGTGGAAAGGTTACAGTCCCCCACATTTACTACCTACACTTAACAAACTAGAGATATTTGGTTATAATTTCTGGTAGAGCGTTTTGAATGAAATATTTTCATTTTTTTTTAACATTTGTTAAAGAACTGTCGCTAAATTCATGTATCTTTTTGCACTGCATCACATAATGGCGGCTGGTGTGTGAATAATGTTGGTAACAGTTTACATTTGGTCAGGTTTACCTCAACAGGTAAGACAAACTCCCAGAGATACTTATAACCGAGTCTAAGCCGAGCAGTAGTAACATCTAGGAGTCTGCTGATATTACTGGATGACCCATAGATGTGTGGCTCTTCTTGCCTGATAGTATGATGATAGATGCAACTGTTGGCCTAGATTTCACTTTGTCTCAGATCTACACGGTTTTGTTGAAGTCCTTAGTTGAAGGTGAAGTCTTTGACTAACTCATGAGCTTCATGATGCATTTGGAGATCAACATGAGACATCCACATGAAATGAACTCTGTTACCGTCATTAATAATTATGTTGTATTTGCATCTAGCTTCAGACATGAGCATGTTATAATTGTGTCTTGAAGAGTTGAGCGCAGTTAACGACGAGAAAGAATCAATTACAAGTACTGCATCAAGTTTGGAGACATACACATTTGAGTGCAAGAAGCATGGCAAATAGTTAGGTCTGAAGGGTAGAGGCTCAGTTATTTATAAGGTCTTCTCACTCAAAATATAAGCCATCACCCATTGTCAGGACAACTTCACTTCAGCTGCTCCTGCGGGGCGGTGTAGGGAACCATCCGTGTACATGCTCTGAGAGAGAGAGAAGGTTCTGTGGACAGAGTATAAATATGGCTTAAGGCGTTGAGGTTTGCCTCAAGACAAACTTGGGCTGAGCTTTAATTTACTTCTTGGGTGGAAAGGGAGGAATTATAATTTAAAAGGCGGCAATCTCCCACGGTACAGTAGTGCCAGTATTCCCGGAACCTTGAGAACTTTGAACCTCTCTTTATACTCATGAAAAAGTCTGATTACAACAGGACTATACAATAACAAAACTGTATTACACATTGTTTTGAAACATTTCCCCAATCAAATTAAACTAAGAAATAACAATACGCCAACTGAGAGCAGAGTAGACGGCATTCCTTGATGATTCCTTGTTGTTCACACTGACGTTAATAACAAATTACGTTACCATTGCCACGAACAAAATAATATACAAATTCTAAAACAGTGGGCATGCTCTCTAAAACCCGATACCACCTACCTCGCTTTACCACGATAACACCATATTATTCGCTCTTCTATATACATATCTCACCTAGGGCATCGGTGCCCACGGGGACCAATAACCCAAAACTACATTCGACTCTTAATTACGCAACATAACTCAGGTACTGGAGCAGTGACCAGCACCTGTCTCAGACACCACTCACCTCCGTTACTGAACTTCTTGAATATTTAAAATATCAAGTTACTGGGCGCAACGCTCTTAGTACTGGTGGCTTTATGTAGTGTAGTTCTCTTACCCTCACAGTCTCCACTCTTCATGTACCGTATATATGTACTCTTGCATACATGAAATATTATTATTATTATTATTATTTTATTATTATTATTATTATTATTATTATTATTATTATTATTATTATTATTTTATTATTACTGCAGAGACTCTAAAGTGACATCTATAAAACAACACATAGATAACACACTCTACATCTATAAAACTCTCAACAATAATACTAACTCTAATCTTAAACTTTTGCGAGAGGGTTGTAACAGAACCCATGCACACCACACAAGCAACAAACATACATTTGATATTGCAAGCACGCGACTTAACCAAAGCAGAAATGCCTTGAAAATTAATGACCTTAAAGCAGGCGATGAGTCACAATAACGTGGCTAAAGTATGTTGACCCAACCCGTCCTCGCAAATTCGTATAGTCAATATTGACTTATTAAATAAGTGCATAGGTGACATACTTACCATAATAGTTTCCCTTGAAAATCTTCATAGAAAACACCGACCTTACCTAACCTACTTAGTATGTTATGATAAGCATCTTATTGCTTCGTAATTACAATTATTACCTAACCTATACCTATAATAGGTTAAGTAACAATTGTAATTACGAAGCTATAAGATGCTTATTTTAACATACTAAGTAGGTTAGGTAAGGTCGGTGTTTTCTATGAAGCTTTTCAAGGGAAACTATTATATTTAGTATGTCACCTATGCAGGTAACTAATAAGTCAATATTGACTATACGAATTTGCGAGGACGGGTTGACCAATTCAGACCACACACTAGAAGGTGAAGGGACGACGACGTTTCGGTCCGTCCTGGACCATTCTCAAGTCGATTGCAAGTCGATTTAAACTAGGCAATATGACCTCCCAAATGAGATTAAAAAAACTGCTTCCCTCAACCAGTTTAAAAGAGAAAATAAGAAATATCTAATTACCATTATGTAACCAATTCTACTCACATTCATCCTACATATCACCTGTGTGTTTTGCTGTTACTGGGAACGTTGCTATAATCTAATGTCGTTTTAAATCTACAGTTGCCATAATTACACACAGACAGACACACACACACACACACACACACACACACACACACACACACACACACACACACACACACACACACACACACACACACACACACACATATATATATATATATATATATATATATATATATATATATATATCAACAAATATATTATTTAATCATTATTATGATTAATAATGATAGGGAGAAGTCTATTCACTTTGGGAGGTCATTGATATAAATTAATAAGAGAAACTGAGCCGCTGACCCCCTATGGGGCCCGGGTGAGTAGTCACCTAGTTGTGTTTGCGGGGTTGAGCTCTGGCTCTTTGGTCCCGCCTCGGTCAATCAACAGGTGTTTGACGGTTGAGAGGCGGCACCAAAGAGCCAGAGCTCAACACCCGCAAGCACAACTAGGTGAGTACACACACACACACTAGGGCACTGGTGGCTGAGTGGGCAGCGCTCAGGATTCGTAATCCTAGAGTACGTGGATCGATCCCCGCCGATGCCGGAAACAAACGGGCAGAGTTTCTTTCACCAAGATGCCCGTAGTAAATAGATACCTGGGAGTTAGACAGCTGTTACGGAGCTGCTTCCTGTGTGTGTGTGTGTGTGTGTGTGTGTGTGTGTGTGTGTGTGTGTGTGTGTGTGTGTGTGTGTGTGTGTGTGTGTGTGTGTGTGTGTGTGTGTGTGAAGCAAGGTATAGAGTGAGCACCAACTGCCGTTGTATCTGTGTGTTCGCTAGTGTGTGGCTGGCGATACGCTGGTGGTATTAATCTTGCAAGGTGACCTTTAGCACTGCTCACTACCTCTCCCACCACCACTCATCTCTCCCTCTCTCCCGCCACCCATCTTAACACCACAGGCACTCACTTAACAGCCTGAACACCAGAGGTAAATATGAACATAATAACATCAGCAGCATATGCAACAGTACCACATAAGGATCCGGTCAATATACTATTCACGCCGTCCGTAAGGCCAGCCCTAGAGACTCTCGCTTCACCACTGCCACACACGAATGGCAAATCACAATAATTAGTTTACAAAGTCAAAAGATATGCCATGAAGCGAGCGCCGAGACATAAGAGGGATCAGCTACGTGAACAGTTCAAGATAACTAAATATAATGGCATTATACAGGAGAAGGACCCGAGGGGAAATGATCACAACGTACAAGGTAGTTGACTGGTTAGCTCCCCCAACCGCTCACCTCGCAAACGAAAACGTGCCAGGTTCGAGCACTGGGTAGAGTGGGACGCCTGGGCACACACCAGTAACTATTGACCATGTTGTAAAGTGATTACTGGATCGTGTGCTAGGGAGAACAAACTGGGTAATGGCCTCAGACACGCTGTGTAGGGAAGAGCTGTTTGACAGAAAACAAGAGACAGGAGACGTTTGCTCCTTCACCCCCTCTAGTAAACAAATAAATAAATACAAAAATACTGAGGGGAAATAGACAAATTAGATGAATACTGTCTTTTCCAGACGAGGGTCACCAGAGGCAGGAGACAAAGAGGTTCCTGGAAACACAGATGTGCCAGAGAACTGTGAGGAAATACTCGTATGGAACGAGTGGAGGAACTAGATGAAACAACATCAATAGCATCAAGCGTAGTATCAACATGGTTGTTGAAAGACGAACATTTCTCAACTGCTACCTAACGCTTTCAATTAAACACTTGAGACTGGAAAACTCCCCGAGTTTTGGAGAAAAGGGCAAACCTAATAGTGTGTTCCAAAAAAGGGAGAAACAAGTGTCCGAGAATGATAGGCCAGTAGTGTCCCTGACAAGTATTCCCTGTAAAATGACAAAGTAATCAGGTTGAGAATAATTGAACATTTGGAGAGGACAAACTTTGTAACAATAGTCAGCCTGCATTTGGAAGAGTCGTGCCTGATGAACTTGATCAAATGCTACAACAAAGTTACTAAATAAAAGAAAAACAAGAAGGCTTGGTAGACTTCCACGTTGTCAAAAAGCATATAATATCGCTCCTCAGCAAAGATTGGGGTTCAAGATAAACAAGCAAGTAGGGAAAAACTGGGAACTGAACCGTGTCAGATCCTAAGCAACAATGATGGGGGGGGGGTGGTAGGACCTTTGACAACACACCGGCTTCCTGTCTCGGTCGAGGGCACTAGAAAGAGAAAGAGGTGGCAGCCCCCCCCCCCCAGGTAAATTCCAAACTGACAGCTTTTAGCTTCTTCCAAATTGACAGAGGGAATGGTCTGTGGTCCGGGATGAACATAGGCTGGTCGGAGTCGCCAGAATTCAAAAGAGAACACCGTGTCAGGGTCACATTCAGACCCCCACGACGATTTTTGGGGCACTGTCCGCCGGCTATACAGCTGAATGGTTTGAAAACAAACATTAAAAAAAATATTATAGTAATATATACCATTATTCACTGATCTCGAGAAATAAACAGAAAATTCATACTATTTATAATTTGCCGTAGTTGAATAAACCAGACAATCCTCCCACAGATTCAAAGGTTTTTTCAAGCCATGCAACTTTCTCAGAGTAAATGGGTGACTATTGTATGCTCTAGTATGTCACACCACTAAGCTCCTCTCACGGGTGAACACTGACACACTAAAAGTGGACAATTGTATTTTTTATGAAGAGAGAGAGAGAGAGAGAGAGAGAGAGAGAGAGAGAGAGATAGAGAGAGAGAGAGAGAGAGAGAGAGAGAGAGAGAGAGAGAGAGAGAGAGAGAGAGAGAGAAGAGAGAGAGAGAGAGAGAAGTTCGCTCTTGTCTAGAGTATGCACCCCTCTCCTGAATCGCCTGCCACCTCCCCCCCCCCCCCATCATTCATCAACTGTTGGAGAGTATGGAGAGACGGGCAAGAAGGCTCATCTCTAGTCATGACCAAGTCTGCTGAGAACGGTCTGTACATCAGAGCCTGTAACACCGTCGTGACGTTGGTGGACTTACTGTTATATACAAAGCCAACATCCTCAAGTTCCTGACCTGCCCCAACTCCGTGGACTACCAGTAATTGCCACCCGTAGCATTAGGCTTTCAACCTTCAATAGTCTCAGGCTGGACGTGCCTTTCTCAAGAACATCACTTCATCAGCGATCATTCATTCCTAGAGGAACTTGTTCGCTCAACAGGTTGATTCACGGGAGATTAGGTCAGCTGATCACATGAAGGATTCAGCACACAGTTGCCTACAGGTTCATCATGTTCCTTATATGATTGTTACTATATGTGGTTAATGAATAAAGGTAATTACTACTTTTATTTATTTATTTATTTATTTATTTATTTATTTATTATTTATTTATTTATTATTTATTTATTTATATACAAGAAGATACATTGGGGGTTAACAGAGAACATAGAGTTTAAGTTGAAATTACATTCTTGTAAAGCCACTAGCACGCATAGCGTTTCAGGCAAAATCACAAA
>WNGS01165318.1:5487682-5505182 GCA_020271785.1 Procambarus virginalis | reverse complement strand
AAACACTATGCGTGTTAGTGGCTTTGTAAGAATGTAAGAACTCTTGTATAAATAAAATAAATATTAATTTGCACTTACTTAAGTGAAACTAGTAGCCCTTTGTTGTTTGACCATTCTTTAGTTATTTCTTTCACCACATCACTTCTTAATGCATTCCATTTGTTAATTACTCTGACACTAAACAAATTCTTTGCAATATCTCTATTATTTGGCCCTTAGTGTATGTTGTACATAGATCATTTACACCTGAGCAGGTAGCAATCCACAAAGAGCAACATATATTATTAATATACAGAAGGGCCTTCAATTCACCACTCAGGAAATCAGATCAGCCATAAGGAACTATAAAAAAGTGCTCAAAAAATGTATAAAAAGTAAAACCAAAACAAAAGACTCGGTCGGACCCCTAAAAGATGAGACCAACCAAATAATAATTGATGATAAAAGGTCAGGCAACACTGAATAAATACTGTGCATCAGTATTTACACTGGTGAGATTAGACCCATCCCAATACCACACAAATGTTTGAAGCAGGTAAAAGAAAATTAAGGGGTATCCCCTTACATGCGATATAATCAGGATAAGCATTGATAAATTGAAAGATTTAAAAGTCCCAGGTGAGGACGGAATTCAATCAAATGTCGTTAAGGAAATAGCAGAGGAACTATGTCTACCAGTGAAACTCCTTGTCAGTAAATCTCTAGACCAAGGGACACTCTCCCCAGAGTAAAATATGCAAATGTCACCCCCTATTTAAAAAAACAGGAAAAGCTTGGCAGAAAACTACTGTTCAATCACTATGTGATGGAGTGCGAAAAGATACGTGAATTCAGAGACAATTCTATACACCAATGTTCCAACGATGTGTAAATATTTCATCCAAAATTATCTGCTACCAGAATTTTAGCCAATATCCCCAGTTTGCTAACTGTAGGTAGTAACTGAGTGACTGTAACCTATCCACCGCTGCCCACTGGATGGGGGGCGGTGTGCAGGACAAACATATCAATTGTGACACTAGCTTTCCACATATGTCAGTTGCTTAATTAATTTAGAAATGTACTTGTAGTCGATCTCGAACCCATTGTTGATGTGACGACTTATACTGAATGTTGTAACTAGCTCATCAAGATTGTAACTTGCTTAGCTAAATGAATTGTGAGGTTCAGTCCCTGAGCCCATTATGTGCCTCTGTAACCCTTTCCACTACCGCCCACAAGATGGGTATAGGAGGCATAATAAATTAACTAACCTAACTAACCTTGCATATCTGCAAGTTCATGGAGAGAATCCTTAAGGGTCAAATAATTCATCATTTCACCTTGAACAATCTAATGAAATAATGAAAGCAACACAACATTAAAATTTTGGATGAGGTAACATGAAAGACTGGCAAGGAATTTACAAGCACACGGAATAATTAGTAAAATAATAGAATCTATAAACAATGGTTAAAACAAAGAAAGCAAAGGGTCGTCCTGAACGGAAATGAATGTGACTGGAGAAATACAGCGAGTGGGGTACCGCAAGGGTCAAATTTGAGCCCAACCCTTTTTTGACATATACATCAATGACACAGATGAAAATATTACAAACCACATCTTCGGATTTGCAGACGTTTTGTGGTAAAGTAGGAAGTGACAATGACTTTATAAAGAGATCTACACGAACTCCCCAAATGGCCGGAAGACTGGCAAATGCTTCCTAGTATTAAAAATGCAAGACTTTGCATGTGGGGCATAACAATGCAGAACACAACTACCAAATCAACAATATTATCTTGTAGCAGATTAATGAAGAAAATGATCTTGGGGTCAGAATCCACCAATCACTGAGAGTTGCACAAGGAACTGCAGTTAAACAAGCAAGCCAAACTCTAGGAATGGTTAAACGAAATTTTAATTACAAAGAAAATAAGGTAGTTATACAACTGTATAAGTCTCTGGAGCGCCCCACTTGGATTATTGTATCCTGGCATGGAGATCTCAGCTTCAGAAAGACATATCTGTTTTGGAGAAAGTTCAGTGCCAGTCGACTAAAATTGCTGAACTAAAGCGATCTCATACCAGGAACAGTTGAGGGTCACAGGGGCTAACTATACTGCAAACCAGACATGACAGGGCTGATCTCATTGAAACTTTGAAAATACTGAACAATTTGGAGGTATTGATGCAGACCACTTCTTCAAAAGATCAGATGCAACACAACAGCAACAATTTCAAGCTCAACAAACCACAATGCAGGACGGTAAACAAGAGATGATTTTTCACCAGTAGAGTTATGAACGCAAAGAACGGCCTACCCGCCGAAACTGTAAATGCCAAATCGCTGCTGAATTTCAAAATACAGCGCGACAAATTCTTCAGGAGAAATGAGAGAGGGGGCGGCTTCGACAAGTCGCCGGCTTCCTGTCCTCGTCGAGGCCACTAGAGAGAGAGATAGTGGCCCTCAGGCAAATTTAGGTAAATACTGATTACATATCCTACTCGAGGCAGCAAATAAACCGGTGCCCGCCAGGAAGGTAGTCAACATTTCCTCATGACGTCATCAGTATTTATACAAGCGCCGCCGATACTTGCTTTTGTTTGCTTGTAACTCTTCCCTGTTTGCTTTGGACGGTGTTGTTGTGTATTTTTAATTTAAATATTTACAACTCGTGTTTATACTTATTTTGCTATTAAATTAAGATGTATGTATTATTTAGTTTAAAATCTCTGCCAATTATTATACGTGCAAAAATTAGAGGTATGAGCTACTGTAAAATATTTAGTGTGGCTTGCTTGCATCGATTGACATTTGCCAGATCGCGGGCGAAACCCAAGCTTCAACCACATGTATAATTTGTTCTGGAAAACTAATTGTCACGTTTTAATCTTCCCTTTTCGCCCTCATTTTATGTTTTACGTTAATTCAGTATTTCACTAAAATGACAACGTTATGTTACATACCGTGACATGACATACCAATATAACAGGGAGACCATTCCCCCTCTCCCCTCTCTCTCACCCTCCACCTCTCCCTCGTGACCTTTCAGGAATTTTAAGGAACTTGCTGCTCGTGAAGGCACGTGACTGTTCGTGTTCACATATACTTTTATGCACATCTCCGTGCAGGCGGTGGTGGCTTATTTATAGTGTGAGGATTGGTGTGTTGGTGGTGGGGTTGGCAGGGGTGGTGGTGGGGGTAGAGAGAGGGGAGGTTTGTTTATTTATTTATTTATTTATTTATTTATTTATTTATTTATTTATTTATTATTATTTATTTATATACAAGTAGGTACAATGGGTTCATGAGAATAGACTGAAGTTTACATGTAAAGCCACTGGCACGCATTTATTTATTTATTAATTAATTTACTTATTTATTTATTTATTTATACAAGAAGGTACATTGGGGGTTAAGAGAGAACATAGAAATGAGATTGATTTTACATTCTTGTAAGGCCATTAGCATGCATAGCGTTTCGGGCAAGTCCAAAATAATTTATAAGTAGATAATTTACAGTAAATTGACACAAAAAAAATGTTTACAGGTACTTTACAGCTTTACTTTACAAGGTACAGATAATTTCAAGTAGATAATTACAGTAAAAATTAACAAAAAAAATACAGGTACATTGTAAGAAATTTTGACACAAAACAAACATTAGAATAATACACAATAATAACAGTATGTACATTATAACGAACAAGGATTACTAGGTACATTAGATAACATTTCAGGGATATACATTGGTTCACTGAAGCACAATTTGAGGATTGCGTTTCGGACAGGATTAACAGGAATGGGGGTGGGGGTGGCTAGAGGGGAGGTTTCTTGTGGTGGTGGGGTTGGCAGAGAGGGTGGTGGGGTTGACAGAGATGGTGGTGGGGTTGACAGAGATGGTGGTGGGGTTGACAGAGATGGTGGTGGGGTTGACAGAGATGGTGGTGGGGTTGACAGAGATGGTGGTGGGGTTGACAGAGATGGTGGTGGGGTTGACAGAGATGGAGGTAGGGTTGACAGAGATGGTGGTGGGTTGACAGAAATGGTGGTGGGGTTGACAGAGATGGTGGTGGGGTTGACAGAGATGGAGGTAGGGTTGACAGAGATGGAGGTAGGGTTGACAGAGATGGTGGTAGGGTTAACAGAGATGGTGGTGGGGTTGACAGAGATGGTGGTAGGGTTAACAGAGATGGTGGTGTGGTTGACAGAGATGGTGGTGGGGTTGACAGAGATGGTGGTAGGGTAACAGAGATGGTGGTGGGGTTGACAGAGATGGTGGTAGGGTTAACAGAGATGGTGGTGGGGTTGACAGAGATGGAGGTAGGGAAGAGGTTTGAATATGGCGGGTGTAGGGGGGGGGGGTGCCGGGGGCAGCCAACCACCTCCCTCGACGTACTGTTTGCCGGTGACGTCACGGGCCAAGATGGCGACTGACAGGCGAAGATACACGCTCCTCTGTTCTCTAGTCCTCCTGCAGCTTATTATCCAAATTAAGGCCAAAAGCAGCGTCATAGACCTCAATGAAGACAACTGGCACCAGATGCTGGAGGGGGAGTGGATGGTGGAGTTGTGAGTATGGCGGGGTGGAGGGCGGTGTCCGGCGGCGGGGGGCGGCCTCCTCCACTACCACGGGACCGCCGCCGCCTCTCTCACCTTCTCTGGTAGTCCTATAGGCCTAGTTTTGATCACAGTCATGGCCAAATGTATCAGTGAGAGGTGCTGGTGTTGTGGGAGGGAGTAGGAGTGCTTGTCTTCCCCCGTGTATAGGGCGGGGGTGTAGTTCTGGGGCCTCTTGCTTAAACCGCAAGTTTCCTATCACAAAAAGATAAGCTATATTAGACGTATATATTTTTTTCTGTTGATATTGTTGGGTTGTTGTGTAGAGTGGAGATAACTGGGTGACTGAGGGCTGCTTTCATCTTGAATTAAGTTGCTGTAAAACCTCTACAATATATTTGTTCCATTTAAAGTATTGTGTTAAATTTCGCTTTGAGCAGTATGGTTTAAAACCATGAAAACCCAATATTATTATTATTGTTTACGTATGCATACAACATTATATGGATGTGGTCATATGTTGAATTGCTCCCAATATTCACAGTCCTTAGGTTTATTAAGAGCTCATTAGTCAAGTGATGAACCGCATAGGCCTACACGTGAGAAAACACGGTAACGTTTGTAATGGTGTACAATATGGTCCTCTTAAAGGTCTGTAGAAGAGTGTCATGTAAAGATGTTGGTAGTGACTCTAGTCATGACTAAAAGTCATGAGTGCTGCTCATTCCTTGTCACAAAGCAAATGTTACCAAGCTAGATGATAATTGACAAATGCCTCCAGGCTCAAATGTTACCCCAGGGGAGGAGGCCTAAATTCTCAGTTGGATATCAGTTGCATATCTTTGAGATCCTATTTTTATTGTGGGGTGTTCAATACCTCAGTGGTCAGAGCTGGACCCTCTGCTGGTCTGTGGTTTCCAGGCTCCAATTGGCCGAGTGAATTCAATGCTGTATAAATAATTGAATTATAATTATATGTATGTGTGTGTCTAGCCGGCCTCGTGATTAATTTCCGTTTTTTCCTGTTTCACTCGCCTTGAATTCGCTGTGTCTTTGCATAAGGGGTACTAATAGTCCATATAGTGATAGGGACTATAATTTCAGAAATGTTTTGACTGCACTACAATACGGCAATTATTAAATAACTTTTTGACAAAAATGAAAAATGCTTAATTATACATGTAAAAACATATACAAATACCATAACTCAATCCACAGCCATTACACCATTTTTAATCAAAATTAAACTACAGTATTATTAAAGTAATTTCAATTTATGCTTTGCTGTAGCATGCAGTATGTACCTGTATTTCAATTAAGTATTAATGTTTCATTACTTCAGTATTACAGTAGTTTGATTTAGCTGTCTATCAGATATTTTTTTTTTTTAAAGTTTCACAATAGACACTTAACATAATATAAGAGTCGTCATGTACAGTTTATTTAATTTGGTGGCTTCTTGCCCAAGGGTTTCGAGTCTGTGTCCATGCATACACCTATGTACATGTGTGCTGTGATTCCTGAAGTTTATTGAACAAAATCTGATATTAACTAAGATTTTTATCAGATTTTATAAGATTCTAAGATTCTCCTTGGTGTTCTAGAATTAATTCAACATCTGAATTTCAGGAATACTGATGTTCCAAAGATAGTTTGTTCATAATGTAGTGAAGAGGACTATTGTTTTTCTGAAAGTACAGTACAGTATATTAATTTGTTTTCCACAGTTTTGCTCCATGGTGTCCAGCATGTAAGGCCTTGAAGCCTATTTGGGAAGATTTTGCAACTTGGAGCACTGATCTTGCGATATCTGTAGGCCAGGTTGATGTAACCTCTTCCCCTGGACTTTCAGGACGTTTCATGGTCACGGCACTTCCTACAATCTACCAGTAAGCTTTTATTGAAGCATTTTAGCTTTTAGGATTGTTTTTGTTACGGTAGTTTCTTCATCGATGTTAAATTGTGGTTGACATAACTTTTAGGTCAGATAGATGTGAATTAAAAACAATTAAATAGTTTATTAATCTGGTAGTTTAGTATGGTATTTGACTTTTAAGTGAAATGGGTGAGTTTGTTTTATAGAAAAATGGCTACACTATTTGACGGTATGTTGGGTTTAATACTCGCGTAACCAAAATATTGTAACGTTTCTTCTAATACCGGGATATGCATACGCCTGGCACTCTAGTATTTATATTCCATGGGGGCTCTATTGACTAGAGCAGACTTGGAACATAACACAAGAACAATCTTTGAACATAAAGTATACCTACTAGATAGAATAACCTTGAGCATGTACACTAGAGCAACCTTGAACTATGCATATTAGTGTAAATAAACAGAAATTAAGCCAGAAAAATGGCTCTGTGGAATTGGTCACAAATACAAGATCAGAAATTCACATCAACCAAAAACCCACAAATGAAAATCTATGCAAATACTATAGAAAAAGCATATGGCAAAAAGAACCAAAGACATGAAATGCAGTTTTGTACATCCCAGAAAATGCTGGAGTATGTTGGGGAAAAGGATTATGCCAGTTTGGAACGGTACAGATTTTTCCACCCTAAGTTATGTCAGCTCAGTTAAAGATAGGAAATGCTATGATCTTAAATGCCCAGACTTCCACATGAGAGGAACAGTGTGTTATCGAGAAGAGGAAGAACAATGTGATATCTGAAAGATTTTTTTTTTGGGGGGGGGGGGTACACACAGTAGAACACACACGAAATCTGAACAGTTAGACAAAACATTACAGTTGTGCAGATGGGGTCATAATGGGAAGAGAAGAGAACTCCCAAAACCTATCAAAAGAGACACACAATATGGAAAGTCTTTTGATATTTGCCTTCATACAAAGCCTGGTTACCTACCTTGAGGTTACATTGAGATGATTTCGGGGCTTAGCATCCCTGCATCCTGGTCTTCGACCAGGCCTCCTTTTTGTTAGATACCCCAGGAAGCTGCCCATAGCAGCTGTCTAACTCCCAGGTGCCTATTTACTGCTAGGTGAACAGTGGCATTAGGGTGATAGAAACTGCCCATTTGTTTCTGCCTCCACTGGGGATCGAACCCAGAACCTTGGGTCGACGAATCCTGAGCGCTGTCCACTCGGCCATCAGGACCAGTGGTAGAGGTACAGTACTTGGAATCAAAGTAAAGAACATAAACCTCTTTTTATTCTAATTTATAAATTCCTCAACTACTGCATCTGGCAGTGGTTGAGGGATTCGGAGAAATTAAACAAAATGGAGAATTGCCTTGATAATCTAGGAGTCCTAGTGGCGAATATTATCTTGGAGACTTAAAGCTTCCCAGTTTAAGATGCAGAATATCTAACAATAATATTACAGTATAACAAAATCAACCTGGAAATAACCAATCACAGGTCAGTCAGTAGATAAGAGGCATCTAAGAATGAAAATGTTCTTAGATCTGATTTTCACAAATAATGAAGATATAATTAGGGGACATTACATTCTCAGATACTACGTTCTCAGATCATAAACTCCTTGAACTCAAAACTACCATTGATACAGTACTCATGCTATGTCCAAAAGGATTAACAAGATTAACAATTAACAAGATTAAAAGATTAACAAGCAAGATTGATTAGGACAAAATAAGCAGAATTTACTATCATCCAATGAGAAACTGCTGAAGTACCAAAACTTCCATACAAGGAATAGAAAAATTGATAGCAGAAGTGTACAAGATCAGATTCAAATATGTACCTTTGTGGAAGATCAAAGCGAGGACCAAGTTAGAAAGGGAATGTAGATGACACTATAGAAGGAAAAGAATAACTGAATTGCTTTCAGATACAGTATAACTATCCCAACAAAGAAAAAGTAATTTAAATAGGGAGATAAAGAACTACAACAGAAGCTGAAGCAGTCATACCAGATTGAAGAAATGCAGTTAGAACAGAAAGCTATACAAGAAATCAAATTAAATTTAAAATATTTTTCACATACGCAAAATTAAAAAAAACTCCTCTGATACTTAAGTGATGATTAGAGGGTACCAAGAACCATCATACCCCAGTATGTATAACAATACTATATAATCTTATGTTCAGAACTTGAAAACAATTGTGGGTATGGGTTAATTACTGGTGATAGTTATGGCCAGTTCTTGTTTGACGGCTATGTTACATTCTCGTACTAATGGATCGACTTCTACTGGGTAACATGGTTATGGTGGTTGAATAAGTTTCTTATTTTCAACTGACTTTAAATCTAACTTTACCTTTCAAGCCTTACATAGCTGGTACAAAAAAAACTAAGTTGGAAAAATAAATTGGAAATGAAGGGAAACTTATTGTCGGGTTTGATATATGTAGTATGTGATTATGTGTGGCATATTTCTCTATACAGAGTATTTCATTTTGAGCCCAGATGCTTGAAGTGAAGTGTATATGTTCAAATATGTTCTGTTCTCTAAATACTGTATTGAATGCCTGATTGTTCAGCTCAGTTAATTATTATTGTTTAACTTACACTTGATAATAATTGTAATGAAATTTTTTAGGAATTGTTAAAGTACAGTATTTACTTGATGGTTAAAATTCTGCATAACTTACATACATTAATTTTATTAAAGTGTCAAAGAAGGAGTTTTCCGTCAGTATCGAGGCTCCCGTGACAAAGATGAGTTCATGAGCTTTGTTGAGGAACGTCGTTGGGAGGCAATAGAAGAAGTGCCTGCCTGGAAGTCCCCTGCCTCGCTTCAGATGTCTGTTGTTTCTCAGTTCTTTAAGGTGTGTTGAAATTCTTGTAACTTGATATTAACTTAAGGAAATTAACATGTTTTAATTCTGTACTGTATTACTTGTCGTTGTGCAAATAGTGCGACTACGACTAAATACAGTGCAACTGCATTTTTGGTGAAGTGTAAGGGATCAACTCTGATTTGTTGTGTCTGGGGATTAATTGAAATGAGTGGTGCATTCAAGAGGCCCTCCTAGGAGAGAGTACCAAACCATTAAACTATATAGCACTTGGAAGGGATCAAGCCAGGACAGAAGATAGGAATGGTGCCCAACCACTTGGGCTGGACAGTAGAGAAAGAGAGTGAGTGAGTGAGTCTTGTTTAATGCAGAATGGCATTCAACCCCTGACCATCCAAGGGGTTGGGCACCATTCATCCCACCTCAAATCCTTATACTGATCCTTTCCAAGGGCTATAGACTATATAGTCATAATGGCTTGGCACTTTCTCCTCATGATTCCCTTCCCGTCCTATGATGTATTATTTTATAACAAAAATACATTGCTCTGACAGTTTCTCCTATTGTTTCATCTACAAAATTTTTTAAAATAGTGATCAAGAGTCATATTAACTACTGCACGGCGCACCGTTTGAAATGACATTCCCATGGTGCGCCAAAACCAGTATCTTTTCTTTTTGTATTGTTAATTAGCACACAGGAAGCACGAAAATCCAAGTAAAAAGTCTCTACCTCTTACAGTTTAGCTGTAGTGGCCTGGAGAATTTGCATCTTTTTTTAAATGAGGGGAGTTGCCACATGGGAGTAACTTTGTTGATTTATTTTCAACGTTTCTCACTTTATTTATTTAGGTTTTTCGCTCTAACAAGTTGTATCAACGTGTCAAAGATGGTGTTGATTATGTATGACTTTAAAAATATGTGTGTGTATATATATATATATATATATATATATATATATATATATATATATATATATATATATATATATATATATATAATTTGGGGTACCACCTCTGGTGCAATTGCAGGGACCCACATCCTCGAAGAAGAAAACAAAGAGCATTCAGAGAAGATCTTGTGGATTCTCACTGAATACTTAATTCTTTTCTTCTCCTACCACCCCTATTATTTTTTGTATGTTTTGTTTTGTTTTATTGCAATGCTACAGTTTACAGAGAACACACACACACACACACAAATATATAACAATTAAACAATCAGCGTTCGAAGACCTCGTCCAGCTCCTCGGAGGTTGGGTGCGTACCCAGGATACAGCACGCATTTCCCCTCTGTACTGCGACACTGAGGCGCTGGAATAGGAAACTGGCTGCTCGTGGGTCTCTAGTTTTCCCAATGAGTTCCTCACCAACCTCCTTTAAAAACTTGAGTGCACATTTACCCCAGGCGCCCAGTCTCTCTGAGCCTATCGGCACGAACCTGTAACAACGTTCTAGGTCTCTGTACTATATATATATATATATATATATATATATATATATATATATATATATATATATATATATATATATATATATATATATATATATATATATATGTATGTGTGTATATATATATATATATATATATATATATATATATATATATATATATATATATATATATATATATATATATATATACACATACAGATGTGTGTATAAATTTATGCACACGATATATTTATTCATATAGTATGGCTGCCCTACACGTTCCTAAAACCATGGCCTTAGGAATGTTTCATAGGAACTAGTAATCAAGTCCACATTACTAAATAATGGACTTGGGATGTTTTTTCAAGATTGAGGATGGTTACTGGAGGCCTGAGAAAGCAAATGTGTACCCCTTGTATGCATGGGAGTTTCGAATCTTATGATATACCGTGTTTGTTGGTGTTAAAGATGCACCCTCGCATAGGACGCACCTCTATTTTACAAGGATATTTTGTGGAAAAAACTATTTTAGCATATTTCATCGTATATTTACTGTAATGAAAGATATTTTAAAGTGGATTTTGTACCCCAACTCTTGCCTCTTCTAAGATCAGCGGTGCAGTTGTTTATATCTTGGGCAAGAGAATTGCTATACAAGATGTGAAATTTGTATTTTTGGCTGTGATATCCTGTGTTGCTGCAACACGCCACCAGGACGGCGCTCCCGGTGGTGGTGCACCGTCACAGGCCTCTGGTTTTGTTCTCATTCACTCATTGCAAATGGCTGACAGGTGGATGAAAGTCATTCCTTTCAAATTTCTAGGAGCATTTTTCATTTAGATTATGAATAAATGTTTCTTAAAGGTAACAGTCGTTAAATAATGTATGACATATCAGGAGGGTTATGTATGCTGGGTAGTGTGGTGAGATGTTTGAGCTTCCCTCATAACTGCCGACGTACATCGTATGCAATTTTTCGTTAGTTTGTGATAACGGACTATGATAACTCGGTTTGTTTTCAATATTTTTATTATTAGTAACACAATTTACTATAATAATTTGGCATATTTCAATATTTTATTATTAATAATGGTTTTGGTGCTTAGCGAACTTACCCAGTATGCTCGTCCAGATCCCTAGCCCATGGCGCTCGGTCTCACATCCGTAATACGGCCGCATAAAACACGGGGGAATTTTTGGATACATTTAAAAATAAAAAACACCTATGCCAGCAAGTACAGTACTCACATAATCACATGTCAACTAGCGCATCAGCACACCCCTTAATATGTCGGCTGGTGTAGTGCAAGGGTTTAAGAAGTTACTATTCATACCAGGTGAAATGGTATGAATAATTTTTTAATTTTTTCCCCACTGTGGGCTAATTTCAATGAGCATAATTTTAATTCATATGTATGATGTGAATTAAAATTATTACCAGGAGAACCTGTCTGTAAAGAGATTTCACTACATCTAGCTTATTTCCCATGCCCCAGTCTTGAAACCATATTTTCAAATGTAGCAAAGCCCATATCCAGGTAAATGAACATTGTTCCTACTCAAAATTATAATTAACTATATATTTTAGGTTTAAATACTGTATGCTCAATTGCTTTCCCAAGGTTCCAACTCTTTCCTTCTATATTGCATTTATCTACAGAAATATTAAGAATGTGATTGGAGCTATTAAGAGTAAATCATTCATACTCTACCAATTTCCATGCTCTCTGGCCAGATTTCACTAAGCAAAGAGTTTCACTTTCAAATCCAGTATTTCTTAGGATCTAACTTGCTAAATCTTAGCTTTTAAAAGTAAGGCCATACTACTAAAATGGGGTAAATGTGAACCAGGCCCATGAATTTTCCAACATGTCTCTGAACTCTGACCTTGCATCCTAAGCAAATTCACACATTCCCTCCTCTTTGCCAAACACTTGTTCGGCAAAGCGGGTGAGTAACTCTAACCTGTAAAGTGTACATTGCAGTCAGAGATCCACCTCAAAGTGATACAACTGCTGAAAAGGCTGACTTCTATTTACATTCCTACACTTATACCGAGATGTTTATTTCCTTCCCCCTTCTTTGTCCCAACCACCATTATATACTGTATTACTACACCACTAACCTTACTGCAACCCCATCTGCCAAATACATCTACATAATATTATCTGATAGAAAATGTTTTATACTATATTTTTCTTTACTTAATTTTTAATATACACCACCATTTTTTTTTTTTTATGCTTCATAATTTTTGGTTTATCACTTGGTTCTCTTATTCACTTTCTCTCATGATGCAAGCAGGTAATAACTACAATTGAACATTTACAAAATCGTCACAGGTGGAAGATTTTCAATGTTAGTAGATGAGGAGTAATTGCTCTTTTAATTGTAGAAAGAAACGCTAATCAAGAATAATTATTTATTACAGTTGACATTTCCTTTATGAAAAACGAAGTGTGATAATAACATTATATTGGCTTTCAGGGTCTCAAGATAATTTTATCTAAATTACTGTACTTTGAAATTTTTGTGAAGCAAACTTTATGGTAAAGAATTTGTATTAGAACCTGAGTGAGTGATGGTTCCAGCTATTTTAAAGTACTGTATACTTAAGAAATAGTTACAATGGGTTTCGTTGCTGCACAATTATTTACTTTTCAGCTTCAGTACAATATCATTTGACAAACGTGATTATCCGTTAAAATCTTAACAATTTTAGTGAATCGAAAATGTACTGATTATTATTTACATCATCTTGCTACTTGCACTACAAATTAATTTTATTTTGTTAGTTGTATGGGTGTATAGTAATATTTTTCCATATTCACAGTTTTATATGTTGCTGAATATTTATACGCTTCACTATTGGGTTTAATATATGGTACAGTAATAATTTCAAATTTATTTAAAAAAATATTGTTGACTGAAAGTGGTTGCATTATGTTTGTGCTGTTATCGAAATGAGAATATACTCGTGTACTGTATTTGACAAGTGTGTGGTCTCGGGAAGCGAAGCTGCAAAGATGTTCTTTCTAAAGCAGCCTAATTTCATTTGACAAGTCATACATATAATACATTTTCTTTTCCCTTCTTCTGCAAAGGTCAAAGTTAGGAAGTTAACAAGCTGGGTGAGTGAGAGGCACAGTCCTGTGCCAGTAGACTTTGTGCATTCAATCACATGTTTGGAACACGGGTAGCTATTTCTTAGGATCACTTATCACATTGCACTTAGTAAGTTTCTTCTCTTAGTCAGCTCCATGTTGTAAGAATACTGTGTGTGTGTTGTTTGAGAAAGAGTTGCCTCTCACTCACGTTGTTTTTCTTTATACTTAATTTACTGGCTTTGATTATTTGTATTGAACACTGATATGTCATGGTCCTTGGTAGCTTCAGGCACCCACTTGGGCTTGCCCAGAAATTATCACTTCATTACATTCAATGCTGTTTTTTATATGTCGCACAAATATTGGTTTTGTGATGATTTTTGGTGATCTGGGAACTTATCCTCCATTTATAGCATTGTTTCTAATTGAACCTACATTCCACATCATTATTTATTATTATTATTACTGTATTTTTTTTTTTTTACTAAAAATATTTTTGCAGCATTATTTAATGATATAGATAGAGTAGGTTTAGTTTATTATACGCGTTATATAAAATGGAAGCAGAACTATTGTTTCCATGCTTTTTCTACCCTCGGTGTTTACAAAACATTGCAGAAGATCCTGCAATAAAATGGCTAATTTGAAGGCAACTTCCTAACTGTGGTATATGGTTTCGAAATTTTCACCGAGTCGACTAACTGTAGTGTATTGAAGTCAACCTAATTGGTCAGTAGTTATAAGGAAATGCATGGCATGGAAAAATTTCATCAATGGTTTCACATTTTTGTTCTTAATTTCCTTTAATGTTTTTTATACAATTTGAATAAGATGAGCTGATTTTTTGAGTGCTACAAGTACTACGACAGAAGTATAGGGCTAAATTCAGTATTAACGAGAAGTCCCACCTACTCCCTCTCCTTTACCATATGCACATGCTCCTTTATCTTATCCTGTTTATATGTTTTAATATATTATTCTTATCTGACTTCTAGCTGTCTATGGTGCTGCGTTCAGTCCACTCGGTACTAGTTGAGGATTATGGGCTACCTACGTGGGGCTCGTATTTGGTGTTTGCACTTGCCACAATTCTGGTTGGTGCTCTACTTGGACTGGTGAGTGATGTTTGCATAGTTCTTATAATGTTAAACCAAAATTTATTTCAATATTTAGTGGCAAGCATTTTTCTGAGTTGAAGGCTCTTTCGGTTGCTCCCTAAAGTAAGATTCCTGTGTTCTTGGGCAAGATAATACACATTCAGACTGGATGATTTGCCAACATTGGTGCCACATAATTTTTAAATATACCTGCAAGGTCATATTGATGCTAGGGAGTCACTGGAGAATACTTCATCATGCTCATATTAAGTGACAGAGATCAATTATAAAGATAACTGACTTTCTCCAAACCCATTCTTGGCCTTGTTAGGATTGCCAATGAGGCTCTTAACTACTGATTGTGTTGCCTGCCTAGTCTACAGCATGGTGCCACCTCTGTTCCCTGAACCCACCACCCCCTCATACTGGATTATCTAATGCTATTAAGCAGACGATGAGTCACAATAACGTGGGTGAAGATATGACGACCAAACCATACCCATAAAATGGAGAGATGACAACGTTTTGTGACCAATATAAAATCGAATACCTACTAGGTTATTACCTTCTACTCTTCCCTGCTCCTCACCTCACTCTTGCCTTATTTATTGCCCATACCTCCCTCTCCCATAACAATCGACTTGATAATGATCTAGGATGGACCAAAACGTCGTCGTCGTCTTTCCGTCTTCTGGTGTGTGGTTTGGTCATCATGATGTTATTAAGTAACTGCATGCAGGAAAAAAATTGGCAATAAAGGAGGGATTGGGAGTAACTGAATGCTCTGTACAAAAACCCAGCATTGAGTATAATGAAATTCCTCTTTCTGGAGGAGCTCCAGTGGCACCCTGAAGCTATCTTGCTGAGATTGCGCCATACTAAAAGGTCACATCAGTCACGGTTGTTCTTTTACCTATCAGGGACCAGAGCCAAAGCCTGTTCCCCCTCAGTGGCACAGGGAGCGGGTTACAATCTGCTAATCCACTGGAAAAAGCCTCCAGAAAGTCGGTGAAATCTTTAGAGATGACTGGAAGGTTCACAGAAAACGAACCCTCAAAACTGCCAAACAACTCTGCTAACGATTTGCATAGAACAAGTGATTCACTCAAACTAGCTTGAAACTTGTTAGTACCAATTACTGCCACCAGGTGGCCCCACTCCAGCCCTCGGCCAACTCATCTCGGTTCTGGAGCCGATAAACAAATGAAGAGTCGATGAACCTGGGAGGAAGTGGAGAGGAATTGGGGAACCACCAGGGCTCCTTCAGAGAGGCATTTCATTACATTAAATACTGGATTTCAGTCTCTAAATTCCATTTGAGATGTAGAATGTTCATTGGAAACATTGGTAGGTGGGCATGGGTACTTGACATTAGTGATATTCAGGCAGGCATCCTGGCCAACTAATAGTTAATGAGAGCCCTTGTTGGTAGTCCCAGTAATGCCATGGAAGGGTTAGGAAGATTTTGTGCGTTTAATATATCTGTTGTCAGTCATTCTGACAACAGATTTGAGTGTTTATAATGAATTCCTAGGATAAGCATAACCTTTGCAGAGATGTCTTTGAGTTCTTTCATGATGCCAATGGGAGTAGCAGATAACCATAATATGTCATACTTCTTTCATGCATGATCTCGTCGAAGGACATGAGAATTTTACTTTAGAGAGATACTGCTTTAGATCGAATACTGCTCAGTACTCACTTCCCCCTTCAGAGCAGGAGAGATTTCTGAAATAGAGGGAATACAGAGAACATATACGGCACGCATAGACGAGATAAAGCACCTAAATTATTGGGATCGTCTCAAAGCTCTCCAAATGTACTCTCTAGAAAGGAGACGAGAGAGATACCAAATAATATACACGTGGAAAATACTGGAGGGCCAGGTCCCAAATCTACACAGTATAATAACTACGTACTGGAGTGAACGATATGGAAGAAAATGCAAGATTGAACCAGTGAAGAGCAGAGGTGCCATAGGCACAATCAGAGAACACTGTATAAACATCAGAGGTCCGCGGTTGTTCAACGTCCTCCCAGCGACTATAAGAAATATTGCCGGAACAACCGTGGACATCTTCAAGAGAAAACTGGACTGTTTCCTAAGAGAAGTCCCGGATCAGCCGGGCTGTGGTGGGTATGTGGCTCTGCGGGCCGCTCCAAGCAACAGCCTGGTGGATCAAACTCTCACAAGTCGAGCCTGGCCTCGGGCCAGGCTTGGGGAGTAGAAGAACTCCCAGAACCCCATCAACCAGGTATCAACCAGAGAGAAATTAAATTAATATTTTTGAAAATGTTATTAAAAAACAAAATTGGCATTTCAATTTAGTCCAGCGAGTACAGTGCAAGTTTCATGTCACCAGGATTCTGTTATTTTCTGTTGCAAACAGTTTTAAAACAGGAATGTAGTCCTTCCAGTACATTTGATCTTCAGTTTGACTGAACACACTTAACCAGATTTCCACTATGCTGTACATGTAGTTATTGTGATTTCCAAGATGTTAATTTTTAGTGAATGTGACTAAATCTTTAAATGCTATTTACTTTAATCACAATGCTTGATCTATTAGTATAGTTCTGATAGTGTTC
>WNGS01165318.1:5474842-5486682 GCA_020271785.1 Procambarus virginalis | reverse complement strand
CTGGGGATCGAACCCAGAACCTTGGGTCTACGAATCCTGAGCGCTTCCACTCGGCCGTCAGGACCGTGGTAGAGGTACAGTACTTGGAATCAAGTAAAGAACATAAACCTCTTTTATTCTAATTTATAAATTCCTCAACTACTGCATCTGGCAGTGGTTGAGGGATTCGGAGAAATTAAACAAAATGGAGAATTGCCTTGATAATCTAGGAGTCCTAGTGGCGAATATTATCTTGGAGACTTAAAGCTTCCCAGTTTAAGATGCAGAATATCTAACAATAATATTACAGTATAACAAAATCAACCTGGAATAACCAATCACAGGTCAGCCAGTAGATAAGAGCCATCTAAGAATGAAAATGTTCTTAGATCTGATTTTCACAAATAATGAAGATATAATTAGGGGACATTACATTCTCAGATACTACGTTCTCAGATCATAAACTCCTTGAACTCAAAACTACCATTGATACAGTACTCATGCTATGTCCAAAAGGATTAACAAGATTAAATTAACAAGATTAAAAGATTAACAAGCAAGATTGATTAGGACAAAATAAGCAGAATTTACTATCATCCATGAGAAATGCTGAAGTACCAAAACTTCCATACAAGAAATAGAAAAATTGATAGCAGAAGTGTACAAGATCAGAGTCAAATATGTACCTTTGTGGAAGATCAAAGCGAGGACCAAGTTAGAAAGGGAATGTAGATGACACTATAGAAGGAAAAGAATAACTGAATTGCTTTCAGATACAGTATAACTATCCCAACAAAGAAAAAGTAATTTAAATAGGGAGATTAAAGAACTACAGCAGAAGCTGAAGCAGTCATACCAGATTGAAGAAATGCAGTTAGAACAGAAAGCTATACAAGAAATCAAATTAAATTTAAAATATTTTTCACATACACAAAATTAAAAAAAACTCCTCTGATACTTAAGTGATGATTAGAGGGTACCAGAAACATCATACCCCAGTATGTATAGCAATACAATACTATATAATCTATGTTTAGAACTTGAAAACAATTGTGGGTATGGGTTATTACTGGTGATAGTTATGGCCAGTTCTTGTTTGACGGCTATGTTACATTCTCGTACTAATGGATCAACTAATACTGGTAGCGTGGTTATGGTGGTTGAATAAAAGTTTCTTATTTCAACTGACTTTAAATCTAACTTTACCTTTCAAGCCTTACATAGCTGGTACAAAAAAAATAAAAACTAAGTTGGAAAAATAAATTGGAAATGAAGGGAAACTTATTGTCAGGTTTGATATATGTAGTATGTGATTGTGTGGCATATTTCTCTATACAGAGTATTTCATTTTGAGCCCAGATGTTTGAAGTGAAGTGTATATGTTCAAATATGTTCTGTTCTCTAAATACTGTATTGAATGCCTGAATGTTCAGCTCAGTAATTATTATTGTTCAACTTACACTTGATAATAATTGTAATGAAATTTTTTAGGAATTGTTAAAGTACAGTATTTACTTGATGGTTAAAATTCTGCATAACTTACATACATTAATTTTATTAAAGTGTCAAAGAAGGAGTTTTCCGTCAGTATCGAGGCTCCCGTGACAAAGATGAGTTCATGAGCTTTGTTGAGGAACGTCGTTGGGAGGCAATAGAAGAAGTGCCTGCCTGGAAGTCCCCTGCCTCGCTTCAGATGTCTGTTGTTTCTCAGTTCTTTAAGGTGTGTTGAAATTCTTGTAACTTGATATTAACTTAAGGAAATTAACATGTTTTAATTCTGTACTGTATTACTTGTCGTTGTGCAAATAGTGCGACTACAACTAAATACAGTGCAACTGCATTCTTGGTGAAGTGTAAGGGATCAACTCTGATTTGTTGTGTCTGGGGATTAATTGAAATGAGTGGTGCATTCAAGAGGCCCTCCTAGGAGAGAGTACCAAACCATTAAACTATATAGCACTTGGAAGGGATCAAGCCAGGACAGGAGATAGGAATGGTGCCCAACCACTTGGGCTGGACAGTAGAGAAAGAGAGTGAGTGAGTGAGTCTTGTTTAATGCAGAATGGCATTCAACCCCTGACCATCCAAGGGGTTGGGCACCATTCATCCCATCTCAAATCCTTATACTGATCCTTTCCAAGGGCTATAGACTATATAGTCATAATGGCTTGGCACTTTCTCCTCATGGTTCCCTTCCCTTCCTATGATGTATTATTTTATAACAAAAATACATTGCTGTGACAGTTTCTCCTAATGTTTCGTCTACAAAATTTTTTAAAATAGTGATCAAGAGCCATATTAACTACTGCACGTCAGGTCACCAATTTCATGGAGACCAATGACCTTCACAACCCAGGCCAACATGGATTTCGAGCGGGAAGATCGTGCCTCTCACAGCTACTTGAGCACTACGACAGTCACTGTGGCATTAGAAGAAAAACAAAATGCTGATGTGATATACACGGACTTCGCAAAGGCTCTCGATAAATGTGACCATGGCGTGATAGCACACAAAATGAAGTCAATGGGAATAACCGGTAAAGTAGGACGCTGGATACTCAGTTTTCTGTCAAACAGGACTCAGCAAGTAACGGTCAACCATATAAAATCTAGTCCAAGTGCAGTTAAAAGCTCTGTACCTCAGGGTACAGTCCTTGCACCGCTGCTTTTCCTTATTCTCATATCAGATATAGACAAAAATACAAGTCACAGCTTCGTATCATCCTTTGCAGATGACACAAAAATCAGTATGAAAATTACCTCGGCTGAAGACATTGAAAAACTTCAAGCTGATATTAATAAAGTTTTTGACTGGGCATCAGAAAATAACATGATGTTTAACAGTGATAAATTCCAGGTACTCAGGTACGGTAAAAATGAGGACCTTAAACATAATACAGAGTACAAAACACAATCAAATGTACCCATAGTAGGAAAACAGCATGTAAAGGATTTGGGAATAATAATGTCTGACGACCTAACGTTTAAGGAGCATAACCAAGCAAATATTGCGACAGCCAGAAAAATGATAGGATGGATTACGAGAACTTTCAAATCCAGGGATCCCATCACAATGGTTGTACTCTTCAAGTCACTTGTGTTGTCCCGTCTTGAGTACTGCTCAGTACTCGCTTCCCCCTTCAGAGCAGGAGAGATTGCTGAAATAGAGGGAATACAGAGAACATATACGGCACGCATAGTCGAGGTAAAGCACCTAACTAAATTATTGGGATCGTCTCAAAGCTCTCCAAATGTACTCGCTAGAAAGAAGACGAGAGAGATATCAAATAATATACACCTGGAAGATACTGGAGGGCCAAGTACCAAATCTGCACAGTAAAATAACGACGTACTGGAGTGAACGATATGGAAGAAAATGCAGAATAGAACCAGTGAAGAGCAGTGGTGCCATAGGCACAATCAGAGAACACTGTATAAACATCAGAGGTCCGCGGTTGTTCAACGTCCTCCCAGCAAGCATAAGAAATATTGCCGGAACAACCGTGGACATCTTCAAGAGGAAACTAGTTTTATTCCTCCAAGGAGTGCCGGACCAACCGGGCTGTGGTGGGTATGTGGGCCTGCGGGCCGCTCCAAGCAACAGCCTAGTGGACCAAACTCTCACAAGTCAAGCCTGGCCTCGGGCCGGGCTTAGGGAGTAGAAGAACTCCCAGAATCCCATCAACCAGGTATCAACCAGGTATCACGGCGCACCGTTTGAAATGACATTCCCATGGTGCGCCAAAACCAGTATCTTTTCTTTTTGTATTGTTAATTAGCACACAGGAAGCACGAAAATCCAAGTAAAAAGTCTCTACCTCTTACAGTTTAGCTGTAGTGGCCTGGAGAATTTGCATTTTTTTTTTAAATGAGGGGAGTTGCCACATGGGAATAACTTTGTTGATTTATTTTCAATGTTTCTCACTTTATTTATTTAGGTTTTTCGCTCTAACAAGTTGTATCAACGTGTCAAAGATGGTGTTGATTATGTATGACTTTAAAAATATGCATATATATATATATACAGATGTGTGTATAAATTTATGCACACGATATATTTATTCATATTGTATGGCTGCCCTACACGTTCCTAAAACCATGGCCTTAGGAATGTTTCATAGGAACTAGTAATCAAGTCCACATTACTAAATGATGGACTCGGGATGTTTTTTCAAGATTGAGGATGGTTACTGGAGGCCTGAGAAAGCAAATGTGCACCCCCTTGTATGCATGGGAGTTTCGAATCTTATGATATACCGTGTTTGTTGGTGTTAAAGATGCACCCTCGCATAGGACGCACCTCTATTTTACAAGGATATTTTGTGGAAAAAACTATTTTAGCATATTTCATCATATATTTACTGTATTGAAAGATATTTTAAAGTGGATTTTGTACCCCAACTCTTGCCTCTTCTAAGATCAGCGGTGCAGTTGTTTATATCTTGGGCAAGAGAATTGCTATACAAGATATGAAATTTGTATTTTTGGCTGTGATATCCTGTGTTACTGCAACACGCCACCAGGACGGCGCTCCCGGTGGTGGTGCACCATCACAGGCCCCTGGTTTTGTTGTCATTCACTCATTGCAAATGGCTGACAGGTGGATGAAAGTCATTCCTTTCAAATTTCTAGGAGCATTTTTCATTTAGATTATGAATAAATGTTTCTTAAAGGTAACAGTCGTTAAATAATGTATGACATATCAGGAGGGTTATGTATGCTGGGTAGGGTGGTGAGATGATGTGAGCTTCCCTCATAACTGCCGACGTACATCGTATGCAATTTTTCGTTAGTTTGTGATAACGGACTATGATAACTCGGTTTGTTTTCAATATTTTATTATTAGTAACACAATTTACTATAATAATTTGGCATATTTTCAATATTTTATTATTAATAATGGTTTTGGTGCTTAGCGAACTTACCCAGTATGCTCGTCCGGATCCCTAGCCCATGGCGCTCGATCTCACATCCGTAATACGGCCGCATAAAACACGGGGGAATTTTTGATACATTTAAAAATAAAAAACACCTATGCCAGCAAGTACGGTACTCACATAATCACATGTCAACTAGCGCACCAGCACACCCCTTAATATGTTGGCTGGTGTAGTGCAAGGGTTTAAGAAGCTACTATTCATACCAGGTGAAATGGTATGAATAATTTTTTAATTTTTCCCCACTGTGGGCTAATTTCAATGAGCATAATTTTAATTCATATGTATGATGTGAATTAAAATTATCACCAGGAGAACCTGTCTGTAAAGAGATTTCACTACATCTAGCTTATTTCCCATGCCCCAGTCTTGAAACCATATTTTCAAATGTAGCAAAGCCCATATCCAGGTAAATGAACATTGTTCCTACTCAAAATTAAAATTAACTATATATTTTAGGTTTAAATACTGTATGCTCAATTGCTTTCCCAAGGTTCCAACTCTTTCTTCTATTATTGCATTTATCTACAGAAATATTAAGAATGTGATTGGAGCTATTAAGAGTAAATCATTCATACTCTACCAATTTCCATGCTCTCTGGCCAGATTTCACTAAGCAAAGAGTTTCACTTTCAAATCCAGTATTTCTTAGGATCTAACCTGCTAAATCTTAGCTTTTAAAAGTAAGGCCATACTACTAAAATGGGGTAAATGTGAACCAGGCCCATGAATTTTCCAACATGTCTCTGAACTCTGACCTTGCATCCTAAGCAAATTCACACATTCCCCCCTCTTTGCCAAACACTTGTTCGGCAAAGCGGGTGAGTAACTCCAACCTGTAAAGTGTACATTGCAGTCAGAGATCCACATCAAAGTGATACAACTGCTGAAAAGGCTGACTTCTATTTACATTCCTACACTTATACCGAGATATTTATTTCCTTCCCCCTTCCTTGTCCCAACCACCATTATATACTGTATTACTACACCACTAACCTTACTGCAACCCCATCTGCCAAATACATCTACATAATATTATCTGATAGAAAATGTTTTATACTATATTTTTTCTTTACTTAATTTTTAATATACACCACCATTTTTTTTTTTTTTATGCTTCATAATTTTTGGTTTATCACTTGGTTCTCTTATTCACTTTCTCTCATGATGCAAGCAGGTAATAACTACAATTGAACATTTACAAAATCGTCACAGGTGGAAGATTTTCAATGTTAGTAGATGAGGAGTAATTGCTCTTTTAATTGTAGAAAGAATCGCTAATCAAGAATAATTATTTATTACAGTTGACATTTCCTTTATGAAAAACGAAGTGTGATAATAACATTATATTGGCTTTCAGGGTCTCAAGATAATTTTATCTAAATTACTGTACAGTACTTTGAAATTTTTTGAAGCAAACTTTATGGTAAAGAATTTGTATTAGAACCTGAGTGAGTGATGGTTCCAGCTATTTTAAAGTACTGTATACTTAAGAAATAGTTACAATGGGTTTCGTTGCTGCACAATTATTTACTTTTCAGCTTCAGTACAATATCATTTGACAAACGTGATTATCCGTTAAAATCTTAACAATTTTAGTGAATCGAAAATGTACTGATTATTATTTACATCATCTTGCTACTCGCACTACAAATTAATTTTATTTTGTTAGTTGTATGGGTGTATAGTAATATTTTTCCATATTCACAGTTTTATATGTTGCTGAATATTTATACGCTTCACTATTGGGTTTAATATATGGTACAGTAATAATTTCAAATTTATTTAAAAAAAATATTGTTGACTGAAAGTGGTTGCATTATGTTTGTGCTGTTATCGAAATGAGAATATACTCGTGTACTGTATTTGACAAGTGTGTGGTCTCGGGAAGCGAAGCTGCAAAGATGTTCTTTCTAAAGCAGCCTAATTTCATTTGACAAGTCATACATATAATACATTTTCTTTTCCCTTCTTCTGCAAAGGTCAAAGTTAGGAAGTTAACAAGCTGGGTGAGTGAGAGGCACAGTCCTGTGCCAGTAGACTTTGTGCATTCAATCACATGTTTGGAACACGGGTAGCTATTTCTTAGGATCACTTATCACATTGCACTTAGTAAGTTTCTTCTCTTAGTCAGCTCCATGTTGTAAGAATACTGTGTGTGTGTTGTTTGAGAAAGAGTTGCCTCTCACTCACGTTGTTTTTCTTTATACTTAATTTACTGGCTTTGATTATTTGTATTGAACACTGATATGTCATGGTCCTTGGTAGCTTCAGGCACCCACTTGGGCTTGCCCAGAAATTATCACTTCATTACATTCAATGCTGTTTTTTATATGTCGCACAAATATTGGTTTTGTGATGATTTTTGGTGATCTGGGAACTTATCCTCCATTTATAGCATTGTTTCTAATTGAACCTACATTCCACATCATTATTATTATTATTATTACTGTATTTTTTTTTTTACTAAAAATATTTTTGCAGCATTATTTAATGATATAGATAGAGTAGGTTTAGTTTATTATACGCGTTATATAAATGGAAGCAGAACTATTGTTTCCATGCTTTTTCTACCCTCGGTGGTTACAAAACATTGCAGAAGATCCTGCAATAAAATGGCTAATTTGAAGACAACTTCCTAACTGTGGTATATGGTTTCAAAATTTTCACCGAGTCGACTAACTGTAGTGTATTGAAGTCAACCTGATTGGTCAATAGTTATAAGGAAATGCATGGCATGGAAAAATTTCATCAATGGTTTCACATTTTTGTTCTTAATTTCCTTTAATGTTTTTTATACAATTTGAATAAGATGAGCTGATTTTTTGAGTGCTACAAGTACTACGACAGAAGTATAGGGCTAAATTCAGTATTAACGAGAAGTCCCACCTACTACTCCCTCTCCTTTACCATATGCACATGCTCCTTTATCTTATCCTGTTTATATGTTTTAATATATTATTCTTATCTGACTTCTAGCTGTCTATGGTGCTGCGTTCAGTCCACTCGGTACTAGTTGAGGATTATGGGCTACCTACGTGGGGCTCGTATTTGGTGTTTGCACTTGCCACAATTCTGGTTGGTGCTCTACTTGGACTGGTGAGTGATGTTTGCATAGTTCTTATAATGTTAAACCAAATTTATTTCAATAGTGGCAAGCATTTTTTTGAGTTGAAGACTCTTTCGGTTGCTCCCTAAAGCAAGATTCCTGTGTTCTTGGGCAAGATAATACACATTCAGACTGGATGATTTGCCAACATTGGTGCCACATAATTTTTAAATATACCTGCAAGGTCATATTGATGCTAGGGAGTCACTGGAGAATACTTCATCATACTCATATTAAGTGACAGAGATCAATTATAAAATAACTGACTTTCTCCAAACCCATTCTTGGCCTTGTTAGGATTGCCAATGAGGCTCTTAACTACTGATTGTGTTGCCTGCCTAGTCTACAGCATGGTGCCACCTCTGTTCCCTGAACCCACCACCCCCTCATACTGTAATATCTAATGCTATTAAGCAGACGATGAGTCACAATAACGTGGGTGAAGATATGACGACCAAACCATACCCCAGAAAATGGAGAGACGACAACGTTTTGTGACCAATATAAAATCGAATACTATTAGGTTATTACCTTCTACTCTTCCCTGCTCCTCACCACTCTTGCCGTATTTATTGCCCATACCTCCCTCTCCCATAACAATCGACTTGATAATGATCTAGGATGGACCAAAACGTCGTCGTCGTCTTCCGTCTTCTGGTGTTGTGGTTTGGTCATCATGATGTTATTAAGTAAGGCATGCAGGAAAAAAATTGGCAATAAAGGAGGGATTGGGAGAGTGAGTAACTAAATGCTCTGTACAAAAACCAGCATTGAGTATAATGAAATTCCTCTTTCTGGAGGAGCTCCAGTGGCACACTGAAGCTATCTTGCTGAGATTGCGCCATTACTAAAAGGTCACATCAGTCACGGTTGTTCTTTTACCTATCAGGGACCAGAGCCAAAGCCTGTTCCCCTCAGTGGCACAGGGAGCGGGTACAATCTGCTAATCCACTGGAAAAAGCACTCCAGAAAGTCGGTGAAATCTTTAGAGATGAATGGAAGGTTCACAGAAAACGAACCCTCAAAACTGCCAAACAACTCTGCTAACGATTGCATAGAACAAGTGATTCACTCAAACTAGCTTGAAACTTGTTAGTACCAATTACTGCCACCAGGTGGCCCCACTCCAGCCCTCGGCCAACTCATCTCAGTTCTGGAGCCGATAAACAAATGAAGAGTCGATGAAACCTGGGAGGAAGTGGAGAGGAATTGGGGAACCACCAGGGCTCCTTCAGAGAGGCATTTCATTACATTAAATACTGGATTTCAGTCTCTAAATTCCATTTGAGATGTAGAATGTTCATTGGAAACATTGGTAGGTGGGCATGGGTACTTGACATTAGTGATATTCAGGCAGGCATCCTGGCCAACTAATAGTTAATGAGAGCCCTTGTTGGTAGTCCCAGTAATGCCATGGAAGGGTTAGGAAGATTTTTGTGCGTTTAATTGATCTGTTGTCAGTCATTCTGACAACAGATTTGAGTGTTTATAATGAATTCCTAGGATAAGCATAACCTTTGCAGAGATGTCTTTGAGTTCTTTCATGATGCCAATGGGAGTAGCAGATAACCATAATATGTCATACTTCTTTCATGCATGATCTCGTTGAAGGACATGAGAATTTTACTTTAGAGAGAGAAATTAAATTAATATTTTTGAAAATGTTATTAAAAACAAAATTGGCATTTCAATTTAGTCCAGCGAGTACAGTGCAAGTTTCATGTCACCAGGATTCTGTTATTTTCTGTTGCAAACAGTTTTAAAACAGGAATGTAGTCCTTCCAGTACATTTGATCTTCAGTTTGACTGAACACACTTAACCAGATTTTCACTATGCTGTACATGTAGTTATTGTTGATTTCCAAGATGTTAATTTTTAGTGAATGTGACTAAATCTTTAAAATGCTATTTACTTTAATCACAATGCTTGATCTATTAGTATAGTTCTGATAGTGTTCATAAGTGTGTATCTTTGTTGCAGATCTTGGTGTGTGTTATCGATTTTGTGTTCCCGCCTAAAGCTCCTGGACCGGCTCCTGTCGTTACTTCAGCTGGTCTCAAGGCTGATGATGATGTGAGTTTTGTATTGTCAGATTTTATTTAAGACCTCAGTCACTGTTCTAGAAATGTGCAGAGCATATTTATTTTCATTATTAACGAAAGCTCCTTCCAGCACTTTGGCATCTGTGGTAGATACAGTATAACAATGGAGACTGCATGGGGGGGAGAGATATGTTATGGACATACAGAGACTTGCAAATGTGCTATTCTTTCAGTGAAAGAATGCATGGGAAAGGACATTGCTTGAAGTGCTCTACAAATGTGAATAGGGACTTCAGAGAATCTGCATGAAATGAAATATTGAAGGTAATATTGATCACTGTGGTCTTGTAACGATTGATCATCAGTTTCCACATGTAGCGTAAGCTCTTGACTTAGGAAAAATGGAAAGCTCTGAGGCAAAAGCTGAAGGCAGCAAAGGGCCATGGGTGAAACTGATAAATATGCAATATATCAGTAATCAAGTTTAGACAGCACCAGCAAGGAGTACAACTGGAGATATGCAAGTGTTGAAAATTACCCCAAGAAGTTGCTAGATGATAGTTACAATACATAAATCACAATAGCGTGATATATCAAATGAACATTCCACAAGCGCCTTGATGAGAGTTCGAACCTATGCACAGATGTTCCCAGATGCGCCCTAGTCAACTGTGCCACAACATGGCCAAAGAATTGCTACCTGGAGTGCTACTGCCCTCACGAGGATCCCGAAGCTTCTCCAAAGCCCAGTAGGTGTTTCACACAATTTCCCCATGCACCCTGGCTCTTGTGATTTGTGTGTATTGAAGTAAGGGCGTAGAGGTAGAACACCTGGTTGACAGAGCCCGAATGCATGGGGTAATTGTGTGAAACCCCGATTGGGCTTCAGGCCCTCGTGAGGGCAGTAGCACTTCAGCGCTCAACTGTCGTGATACAGTTGACTAGGGCGTGTCTGGGAACATCCCGTGCGTAGGTTCGAACCCTCATCAAGGCTCTTGTGGATTTGTTCATGATAGTTACAAGATATGAGCTAGATGGTGTTGGGATTGCAAAGTCAGATTGCAAAAGGGATCTGGGAGTTATGATTGGTAAGAACTTAAAACCAAAAAATCGATGCATAAATGTTCGTAATAAGGCAAATATGACACTGATTTATTAACCGAAGCGTTAGTAACAAGACACCTGGTGTTGTTCTTCAGCTATATCTTGCTCTGTTAGGTCTCATTTAGATTATGCAGTTCAGTTTTGGTCGCCGTACTGTAGAATGGACATAAATTCACTAGAACGCATCCAGTGTAGGATGACAAAGTTAATCACCCAAATTAGAAACCTGTCATATGAAGAAAGATTGACAAAGCTTAAATTACATTCTCTAGGAAGGCGAAGAATTAGGATTGACATGATAGAGGTGTATAAGTGGATGAATGGGCATAAAGGGGATATTAATAGGGCATTAAAAGTATCAACACAAAACATAACACAAACAATGGGTATAAATTGGATAAGTTTAGATTTAGAAAATACCTGGGTAAATACTGGTTTGATAACAGGGTTGTTGATTTGTGGAACCAATTACTGCATAACATAATAGAAGTAGAATCCCTTGATTGTTTCAAGCGTAGGTTAGCCATGTATATGAATGAGATCGGGTGGTTACAAATAGGAGCTGCCTCGTATGGGCCAATTGGCCTTCTGCAGTTAACTTTATTCTTATGTTCTTAAGTTCTCTCACTTAATAGAAGCTGCTTGTATATACTATAGTGTAAAGTGTT
>WNGS01165318.1:5445198-5473842 GCA_020271785.1 Procambarus virginalis | reverse complement strand
GAGGGTTGAGGAGGAGGGTCAGGGTGGTGGTGTGGATGGGTGAGGCAGGAGGGGTCAGGGGTGGCATGGAGGGGTGAGGCAGGAGGGGTCAGGGGTGGTGTGGATGGGTGAGGTCAGGAGGGGTCAGGGGTGGTGTGAGGGGTGAGGCAGGAGGGGTCAGGGGTGGTCGTGGAGGGGTGAGGCAGGAGAGGGTCAGGGGTAGGTGTGGATGGGTGAGAGCTGGCTCTTGAACCCCACTTAGCTATGGGTACCAGGTGTTTAAAATTAAGATTCTGGTTCTCCATTAGACTTGCTCTTTAAGCAATAGACAGAGGTGTGATCACAACTTCCTCTTCCATCACCGAGAGAAATAGATGTCGTAGACAAGGACAGCCTTTTCAAATTGAATGAAAATAGGACAGAGGATGTTGTGGGAAATTGGAAATGCACATCAAATTTACTTGAAGTACTCTTACTCTTATGAGTGGTCAATAAGTGAAATGCTCTGAAAGATTATATTATGGAAGCTACCTCCATTCACAACTTGATGTCATAGTGGATTTATAGATTTTCATTCTCAATGTCCTTTCTACAGGTAAAAACAGTTACAGCCATTCATTTTCACCTAGAAAAAGTGTTATGACTACCTAGAAATATATTGGCCTAATTGCATTGTTTTGTCCTCATTGTATATTTGCTGGAATTCCTTCAAAGCTTCAATCTCAAGACATACCTATTAAAGTTTTGCATTGAAACTAACTTCTTAGCTTCTTTGATAAGTCTGAAAAGAGTGCCTCAGTGCAGTGTTTTAGCACTCCTTACTTCATCAATTTTCTTTATGTTTAACCATCTCACATCCATGGTTTATCCTGTGCTTTATGTTGATGACCTAATTATTTGCAATTATAGTAATGCCTTCTATTTTCTTCAAGTTCTTTCCAGCTTTAATTAATGGTTGTTTTGGTCCTGGCTACCTGGAACAGCCATTAAATTCCTTTACCATAAAAATCTTTATCTATTACTTTTACTTGGAAACTTATCATCCATCATCCACCCTTAACACTTTACACTATAGTATATACAAGCAGCTTCTATAGTGAGAGAACTAAGAACATAAGAATAAAGGTAACACACTCAGAAGCCAATTGGCCCATACTGAGGCAGCGTCCTAGTTGTAACCACCCAGTCTCATTCATATACACGTTTAACCTACGCTTGAAACAATCAAGGGATTCTACTTCTATTATGTTATGCAGTAATTGGGTTCCACAAATCAACAACCCTGTTATCAAACCAGTATTTACCCAGGTATTTTCTAAATCTAAACTTATCCAATTTATACCCATTGTTTTGTGTTATGTTTGTGTTGATACTTTTTAATGCCCTATTAAATCCCCTTTATGCCCATTCATCCACTTATAACCCTCTATCATGTCAATCCTAATTCTTCGCCTTCCTAGAGAATGGTAATTTAAGCTTTGTCAATCTTTCTTCATAGGACAGGTTTCTAATTTGGGTGATTAACTTTGTCCATCCTACACTGGATGCGTTCTAGTGAATTTATGTCCATTCTACAGTACGGCGACCAAAACTTGAACTGCATAATCTAATGAGACCTAAAAGAGCAAGATATAGGTGAAGAACACCACCAGGTGTCTTTGTTACTAACGCTTCGGTTAATAAATCAGTGTCATATTTGCCTTATTACGAACATTTATCATCGATTTTTTGGTTTTAAGTTCTTACCAATCATAACTCCCAGATCCCTTTTGCAATCTGACTTTGCAATCCCAACACCATCTAGTTCATATCTTGTAACTATCATGAACAAATCCACAAGAGCCTTGATGAGGGTTCGAACCTACGCACGGGATGTTCCCAGACACGCCCTAGTCAACTGTACACGACAGTTGAGCGCTGAAGTGCTACTGCCCTCACAGGGCCTGAAGCCCAATCGGGTTTCACACAATTCTCCCATGCATTCGAGGCTCTGTCAACCAGGTGTTCTACCTCTACGCCCTTACTCAATACACACAAATCACAAGAGCCAGGGTGCATGGGGAAATTGTGTGAAACACCTACTGGGCTTTGGAGAAGCTTCGGGATCCTCCTCGTGAGGGCAGTAGCACTTCAGTAGCAATTCTTTGGCCATGTTGTGGCACAGTTGACTAGGGCGCATCTGGGAACATCTGTGCATAGGTTCGAACTCTCATCAAGGCGCTTGTGGAATGTTTCATTTTGATATATCACGCTATTGTGATTTGGTGTATTGTAACTATCATCTAGCAACTTCTTGGGGTAAAGTTTCAACACTTGCATATCTCCAGTTGTACTCCTTGCTGGTGCTGTCTAAACTTGATTACTGATATATTGCATATTTATCAGTTTCACCCATGGCCCTTTGCTGCCTTCAGCTTTTGCCTCAGAGCTTTCCATTTTTCCTAAGTCAAGAGCTTACGCTACATGTGGAAACTGATGATCAATCGTTACAAGACCACAGTGATCAATATTACCTTCAATATTTCATTTCATGCAGATTCTCTGAAGTCCCTATTCACATTTGTAGAGCACTTCAAGCAATGTCCTTTCCCATGCATTCTTTCACTGAAAGAATAGCACATTTGCAAGTCTCTGTATGTCCATAACATATCTCTCCCCCCCATGCAGTCTCCATTGTTATACTGTATCTACCACAGATGCCAAAGTGCTGGAAGGAGCTTTCGTTAATAATGAAAATAAATATGCTCTGCACATTTCTAGAACAGTGACTGAGGTCTTAAATAAAATCTGACAATACAAAACTCACATCATCATCACGCCTTGAGACCAGCTGAAGTAACGACAGGAGCCGGTCCAGGAGCTTTAGGCGGGAACACAAAATCGATAACACACACCAAGATCTGCAACAAAGATACACACTTATGAACACTATCAGAACTATACTAATAGATCAAGCATTGTGATTAAAGTAAATAGCATTTTAAAGATTTAGTCACATTCACTAAAAATTACATCTTGGAAATCAACAATAACTACATGTACAGCATAGTGAAAATCTGGTTAAGTGTGTTCAGTCAACTGAAGATCAAATGTACTGGAAGGACTACATTCCTGTTTTAAAACTGTTTGCAACAGAAAATAACAGAATCCTGGCGACATGAAACTTGCACTGTTACCTCGCTGGACTAAATTGAAATGCCAATTTTGTTTTTTAATAACATTTTCAAAAATAGTAATTTAATTTCTCTCTCTAAAGTAAAATTCTCATGTCCTTCGACGAGATCATGCATGAAAGAAGTATGACATATTATGGTTATCTGCTACTCCCATTGGCATCATGAAAGAACTCAAAGACATCTCTGCAAAGGTTATGCTTATCCTAGGAATTCATTATAAACACTCAAATCTGTTGTCAGAATGACTGACAACAGATCAATTAAACGCACACAAAATCTTCCTAACCCTTCCATGGCATTACTGGGACTACCAACAAGGGCTCTCATTAACTATTAGTTGGCCAGGATGCCTGCCTGAATATCAACTAATGTCAAGTACCCATGCCCACCTACCAATGTTTCCAATGAACATTCTACATCTCAAATGGAATTTAGAGACTGAAATCCCACACCACCCCTGACCCCTCCTGCCTCACCCCTCCATGCCACCCCTGACCCCTCCTGCCTCACCCTCCATGCCACCCCTGACCCCTCCTGCCTCACCCCTCCATGCCACCCCTGACCCCTCCTGCCTCACCCATCCACGCCACCCTGACCCCTCCTGCCTCACCCATCCACGCCACCCTGACCCCTCCTGCCTCACCCCTCCCGCCCCCCCTGACCCCTCCTGCCTCACCCCTCCACGCCACCCCTGACCCCTCCTGCCTCACCCCTCCACGCCACCCCCCCCCTGACCCCTCCTGCCTCACCCCTCCACGCCACCCCTGACCCCTCCTGCCTCACCCCTCCACGCCACCCCTGATCCCTCCTGCCTCACCCCTCCACGCCACCCCTGACCCCTCCTGCCTCACCTCCTCCACACCACCCCTGACCCCTCCTGCCTCACCCCTCCACGCCACCCCTGACCCCTCCTGCTTCACCCCTCCACGCCACCCCTGACCCCTCCTGCCTCACCCCTCCACGCCACCCCTGACCCCTCCTGCCTCACCCCTCCACGCCACCCCTGACCCCTCCTGCCTCACCCCTCCACGCCACCCCTGACCCCTCCTGCCTCACCCACCACGCCACCCGTAACCCCTCCTGCCTCACCCATCCACGTCACCCGCAACCCCTCCTGCCTCACCCATCCACACCACCCGTAACCCCCTCGCCCATCCATGCCACCCCTAACCCCTCCTGCCTCACCCAAAAATAAAGCTATACCAGGCCCAATTCTTAGGCCTAGTATAGGGTATATGCACTATATTAGGCCTTTGGTGGTTAGGTTTTATTAGCAACATAAATATAAAAACTCTTTCCAGTTTGATGATCAAACCACACACACCAGAAGATTAAGAGACAACAACATTTTGATCTGTCCTGGACCATTTTCAAGTCGATTACATAATCGACTTGATAATGGTCCAGGACGGACTGAAATGTTCTCTTCATTGTGGTTTGGTTATCGTATCTTCAGCCACACTATTGTGACTTGTCTGCTTTTCCAATTTGTCCATATTCAATACTACAAAAGTCTATTTACTCCTGGTCCATAATGACATAATTGTACTTTTGACAACATCTTTACTGAAAGTACAGTACTGTATTTTCATTTTAGGGAGGGTGCATTGTAATATTGTATGCAGTGTGTTTATCCTTAAGATAATTTAGTTCTACAGTATTATTTATTACTGTATATAGAAGCTTAAGTAAATGTTAATATTGAGCAAAATTCTTTTGTAGGAGGAAGATTTAGTTGAAGACTCTGAAGTAAGAATGGAAGATAATATACAGGAAGACATAACAAAGGAAGAAACACGTGAAGGAGAAAAGAGTGATAAGGAAGTGGAGCAGGAGGATGAGGATGGTGAAGAGGAGGAGGAAGAGGAAGATGAAGACGAAGAAAAGGCACAGAGTGAGAGTGAAGACAAGGAGAAAGATAACTCTCAGGCTGAAGATGGTAAAGACACAAATGCTGAAGAAGACAAGGAGTCCAAAAGCTCTCCAGAAGTACGGCGTCGACGTCCCAGGAAAGACTAGCGGGCTTAGGTCAATAGGTAACCATGTAGTACTCTTTAAAAGTTGGTAACAATATTTGACTTCCAAAAATTCTAAGGCTAAACTGTTTGAGATACATAGTTTAGTCAATTAGAAGGCTATCATAAGTGATATTATTGATTCCATAAGCAAGAGGAATTAATTAAACAGTTTAATAAGGAGGGAGATAGCTCATTTCCATTTATTTCCCCCTTTTGTGTTTGCTGGAGTATCTCATCGTATATATAAATGTTAAAACTTATAACTGAAATGGTGTCTTGCCATATTACATGTCCATAAAGGTAGAATGTTTTGCACACTTATGTATATAGTCCTCTCACCAAATTTGTTTTGTTATAAAGCATCTGGTACTGATTGAAAATTAAGGTTGCTATTTCTGCCATGTCAGTTATGGTTACCAGCAGAAACCTGCTCAAGTTGTTGATAAACTGTCTTTGTAGTTATCAATATTTTCCTTATTTCATTTATATAACCTTGCATAAGAACCATGGTTAAATAATTAATCATCAGGGCTTTCACTGTTCACATATATGGTAGGCTCCTATTTTCATGTTGGTGTGGCCAAAAAATCAAATGAAACACTCTAACTATGCTTTGTGCCAGTAATAATAAACTAAATATGTGGTAACTATATTTTCTCTGGCTTTAGAAATAACTACAGATTTTTGCAAGTTTTATACAAGTTTTGAGTCCAAAATTCTTGAATCCTAATTGTATTCTAGTTAGCTACCAAGGGGATATTTTGTTTACCTAAAATAGCTTCTACTTAAGAGTTTGTTGAAATTGGCTTTACTTAAATTTTGTAATTTTCATGTAACTTATAAGTTTTAAAAAACTTTATCCTGTGGACTCTAAAAAAAATTTGGGGTGTGGTTTAATTTTCTTTTTGCTCTATTAACTAAAGTAATAAGGGTAAGACTCATAACACTCACTCTACACCCCCTTTTTGGCTTGGTCATGACAGTTGGTACTTGCTGCTTTCAAGCGTTGGGTGTAGATTGTATAGCAGCAGACGAGGCAATTTTTAATGGCTCGAAGGGTCGAGGCCTTGTATCGTGCAGTGATCAGCTATTGATAAGCAAGCACCGCAAAGGGTAAACATCATTTTGGATATACGGAACTATTTTTTGTTCGTAATTGTCGTCTTTTGTTGGGGTTAGGATAAAATTGATCTGAACAATTTTGTTGGAAATATAACTAGCCATGTGGCTTAGACATGTACCCCTTTCTTCTGATATCTTCAATATACTTTGCATTCAGGGAGGATTTTGCTGTTTTTACGAGACCTTAATTGAGTTTGTCTCGAACTTACATGGCACATACTGTCTCGGGTAGTATGAGAAACTAATCATTGAAGACAATCCTTGCTGTTTGAAATGTCATTACACTATTTTGCTATTAACTTTTTCTTTTAACAATCATAATTATCACTAAGTATATAAATATATTCAAAAAAGAGAATGGGAGTTATTAACATCTTTATTTATTTTCAAATTATTATTTAGTTTGTTTTTAATTTTGAATTTGTTTATATTTCAAAATTTAACCAAGAATGCTTAGTGCCTAGAGGCTGTGGGTAGAGGTTTCCAACTCAGGCATGAAAATGGAGATAATATTGTACAATTGAAAAGTAAAAAAAAAAAAAAAAAAAAACTCCAGCACTGTTACTTTAGTTTAGGCCCTACCTCCTTTATTATAGTTAATTCTGTGATATTACCAGCAAGTTGAACTATGGTTCATTGATGAGGTATTGCAAACTAAACATTTTGCAGGATCCAGTTTAATCCAGGCTTTATTAGTTTTGCCTTTAATTACCAGATAATGTGATAAGTACTAGTACTTGTTGGCTCGGTAACTAAAATAATGGAAATTACCAGATAAATTTCCAGGTAGGATTTTAGGTTTACATATAAATATTGATCAGCTGTCACTGAATTTTTCATAAAAATAAAAAGTAAATTGAATGTATGAAATACAGTATCACTAAAATCTAATTCTGTACTGTTTATTCTCATATTTGTTATTAGAAAGTAGTAATTGTACAGCTATAAAATCAGTAGGTACATGCACATGTTTATGATGGTTTTTTAAACACCGTTGGGCTGGCAGTGACCATTATTGGGCTGTAAATCATGTTTAGTGGTAATATTATTAAGGTCTGTTCTGTACACGGAAAGTGCCTCCCCTACTTGTTTTTGGGGAAGGGGATGTTGAAGCCATTGGTTATCCATCCCATGTTCCCATCTTCAAGTTAATAATTGGAATTTCTTTTATTTCCTGCAATTTTGTTTGAGTAAGGGTCAAAGTGAAGTCAAGTGTTGTATGTGTGTGTGTGTGTAAGTCAGCACTGCCACTTTCCAAAAGTTATATTACAGGTAAACTAAAGTGTTTTGGTAATATTGTATAAGGAATACCTTTTTTTATTTTTTATATGAATGGTGCTGTTTGGTTACTTGAGTTGTATGTTTTGGCAGCCTATTCAGTAGAGTAGTGCCAGAATGAAGATTTACAAAGCTCCATATGAGAACTTTTCATAGTTTAACAATTCAGTACTTAACCGAAAATAGTATACTAAATCATTACACAGATCCCAATATAATGATTTTCTAGATCTCTGACAAATTATGCTTTAATTCCTAGATGAATCGGATACCTTTCACATTGCTGGTCCTGCTTACTTTTGCTCCTATATTGGTGTCCTAAATGATATCTAGGATTTTTCGAACATGTACTCTCTTAACACAGCTGTATAGTCTTCCAGCTTGGCACCTACTCTTGATGATTATTACTTGCTTGCTTTCTTGCTTTATTACCTAGTCTATAGGCTGATGATGGCCACTGAATTCCCTAATGTATATGTTAAATGCCTTGAAGTGGGTTCTAAAAATTTAACTTTTGATCACCTTAGAAATAACATTACCGAACATTAAATGATGATGAATAGTTTTTTCAACAAGGTATTAAATTAATGTATCTGGTTAAGTGATGATTTTTAGTATGACGTGCAAATATGTACATTTTAAATAATGTGTATATACATTGTGTGTATTTATCCACCTTTAATAAATACCAAATTTTTATGGAAATATGTTTTGCTTGGAACATTCTAAATACAATATTTGTTAATGTGTGATTTGAAAGCAATGGTAAGTGACAAAGCTGATTTAATTCTTCATATTAGTGTACTAGTAGTGTTTTGTATTGAATACAATGGGCACTTAAGAGGTAAATAAAAAGGTGCTGTGCATGCATGACTAGCCAATAATAACAGGGTTACCCATAGTATCACAGGGATCTGTATTTGCATCAAATACATATTCCAGTAATATAATACTGTAGTTAAAAAGGCATAAACCATTTACCATTTTTTTTTTTTTGGTTATGTACCAATACATGCCATGCATTGGGCCAGCATCCTTCTTGCAAAGTAGATACAGTACTAGTATGGGTCTGATGGTTGAAAGTTATGCTCAGTAGTCTGTATCATACAACACTACATGGAAATGTTCCATTCTACCAAATATACTACTCACCAATTTCATGATTTTTATTAAATGCACAGCATTTTATCCCCCGTTTTCAGTGTACAGCATTAGATATACTGTACCTATAATGCACATATAAATTATTATTGTGTGTTTATGCAAAGAAAATATAATGATTGACAATAGTGACACAAGATAAAATTAATTATGAAAGCACAACCCCCTCCATGGGTTATGTTATGTGACTCTTCCACCTCTACCTTTTTTCCTCAGATCTTCATAGTTTTTCTTTAATAATTTTTTTTTTTAGCTAAAAGCCAACTGTGAAATCTGATATGTAATAAAACAAAACTACCACTGAAATACTCTTTATTTAAGACAGTGCTTTCTCTACAGTGGTATGATTTTTCTTGTTTTCAAACTTTCCGTAAGCCTTTCCCGTGCTGCACGCTTCTTTGCAGTCTTCTCTAGCATATCATCGTAATCTTCAGCAAACATGGCTACCAATGCTTCATGCATGTGATGTAGAGTAGGTAAATCCCTAAAGCAAATCTGAAACAAAGTGAATGTGAATTTTTTTTAATTAAGGATAGAAAACGCCTTATGCAAGCGATGAGTCACAATAACGTGGCTAAAGCATGTTGACCAAACCACACACTAGAAGGTGAAGGGAAGACGACGTTTCGGTCCGTTCTGGACCATTCAAGTCGATTGTGACGAAGTAGAGACAGGCAATAAATAGGCAAGAGAGAGCCGAGGAGCAAAGTAAGGTGTAGTAGAGGGGATAGTAATAATAAGAGCTGCAGAGGGCCTATTGGCCCATACGAGGCAGCTCCTATTATAACCACCTAATGAGGAGATAAGAATAAGAGGAGGATAGCAAGGGAACATAGGAGAAGACAATGAACAGAGAAAAGGGAGAAGAGAGAAAGAAAAGGAAAGAAAGATAAATGGCTTATGTTAGGTCACGTTTGTTAGAAAGATTAGAGCATTTGAGTATATACTGTGAATACTCTTATTATTATTACTATCCCCTCTACTACACTTTACTTTGCCCCTCAGCTCTTTCTTGCATATTTATTGCCTGTCTACTTCCTCGTCACAAAACTCCCAGATACCTATTTACTGCTAGGTAACAAGGGCATCAGGGTGAAGAAACATTTTGCCCATTTGTCTCCGCCTCTACCGGGGATCGAACCCAGAACTGCAAATCCAAAGCAAACCCGCTTCGGATTCGGTCTACAAATCCGAAGCACTGTCCACTCAGCTGTCAGGCGCCTCAGCCTTTAAATCGTAGCCCTTAAACCATCATCATAGGATGGTCCTAGGTATAGCACAATTTTTTTTAATGGATCATGGACAACTCCATTACCTTACCTTGAGGCTACCTTGAGGTGCTTCCAGGGCTTAGCATCCCCGCGGCCAAGGCCTCCTGGTTGCTGGACTGATCAACCAGGCTGTTGGACGCGGCTGCTCGCAGCCTGACGTATGAGTCACAGCCTGGTTGATCAGGTATCCTTTGGAGGTGCTTATCCAGTTCTCTCTTGAACACTGTGAGGGGTTTGCCAGTTATGCCCCTAATGTGTAGCGGGAGCGTGTTGAACAGTCTCGGGCCCCTGATGTTGATAGAGTTTTCTCTCAGAGTACCAGTTGCACCTCTGTTTTTCAACGGGGGTATTCTGCACATCCTGCCATGTCTTCTGGTCTCCTGTGATGTTATTTCTGTGTGCAGGTTTGGGACCAGCCCCTCTAATATTTTCCATGTGTAAATTATTATGTATCTCTCCCGCCTGCGCTCAAGGGAGTACAGATTTAGGGTCTTTAGTCGGTCCCAATAGTTTAGATGTTTTACCGAGTGGATTCTAGCAGTAAAGGATCTCTGCACGCTCTCCAGGTCAGCAATTTCTCCAGCTTTGAAAGGGGCTGTCATTGTGCAGCAGTATTCCACTCTAACTTGAAAAGTATCATCATCGGTATAGCATCTCTAGTGTGAAAAGTTCTTGTTCTTGTTCTCTTGTTACACCCATATAAAATTATTATAATCTCATTAACATTGCTGGTATAAATATATGGGCAACAATAATGAAAATCATCATGTGACAATAACCACAGTAGCCTATGGAATTAACATACAGCATTTTCAGGGTGTAAAATGCGCACGATTAGATACTTAGGAAGAGGGGTTGGATCTAGATGTGCACAGCCCAGAATATGCTAACAACCCCCTTAATTCTTCAATGGGAATAAGTATGAATAAATATAAGAGGAGCAATTCTGACTGCACAAGAAAAACAAAAAAAATTTGCAGTTAAAAAAAAATAGCTGATCCCTGGTTGAAATGCAAGCGATTCTTTCAATAAAGAAAAAATTATTCAGTATAATATATTTCAGAAGAAATGTATTAGTGATGGTTGTGTCACATCTACAATTAAATTTAGCAATAACAGTTGACAAATATTAACAGAAGCAATATAAATTGAACATGTACAGTAATACTTTACTAAAGTAAATAATTATCAAACGAAGGCTCCAAGTTGGGAAGACTACGTAGCACCATCAGTGTTGTTGGATATTCAAAACACGAAATATCACTTGGGATGCCAATACGAGAACAAAAGCACACAAAGTGAGTGATAAAAATGGTATCTGATTCACCAAGGATTCTATTGAGGGACAAATGACAAATGATTCTCAAGTCGATCGACTTGAGAATGGTCCAGGACGGACCGAAACGTCGTCGTCCCTTCACCTTCTAGTGTGTGGTCTGGTCAACTTACTTTAGCCACGTTATTGTGGCTCATCGCCTGCATAAGGAGCAGGATGGCATTCCAATAAGTGCCCAAGAGTTCAGCATGTATGGCCAATACGTAACCTAACCAAAGCCATTTTCCACTGTCTATTCTGGTTGTAGGAAGACCAAGGGGATAGTTTACCTTTAAGAGTGCACAGTTTGTCATATGTAACCCCAACCAATGACCCTGTCAATGGTCCTGGACTGAGGAATGAATAACTCTGTTGAGATCTGAATAAGGAATGCCTCTTAAGGAAATAGGACAAAGTGTAGATAGCCCCCTATTTATAGTGTATAAATCTGGAGGTTTGAATAACCTTTGACATTGAGGATATATTTAATATCTTCATGGCAGTCTTTAATGTTCCTATCTCCAGTTGCAACACTGTACATGAGAATGACTATGCCAATGCTGGCATTTAACTGGACTAAGGGGTCTTACTAATGCAGGATAAAGTATCTAGGCAGGTGGCTTCCTCCTGAGAAGGATCTGCAACTACACGTGTGCCGGTCTGGGTAGGGATAAAAGTAACTTAGATACCCACAGAGTCAACTAGGTACTTATGTATGTGTAAATCATCAGGTCGTGTGTGTTCATCGTTACAAACATAAAAATTCTTAGGCCGCGTAGTAGGGCCAAACAAATCCTGAAACATGCAGGAGTCTGAAAGAATCGTGCGTGTTTGAGTGCAGTTATGGTGCTGTGCTCCCTCACTAAGGAGGGGCCTAACAAGCACAGTTGTCACAACAAAAGATGGAGCCGCTCCAAGTGACATGACAGTCACCACGGGGACTTAGAGCTCAACTCTCCCAAGGAAGTGGGAGGGGAACAGAGAGGGTCAGTTGGTGTAGTCAAAGATGAAGCCTGGTCTCGGCCCAACGTAGCCGGGGCTAAGGATCCTGATCGTTCGTCACGGTCTGACTCGGGAACCTGGTCGCCTGCCCCACAAGCCTGTGTTTGAGAGGTCTGTTCAGTTTCCATTCATCATTGTTTTAAGAGTTTAGGCCAAGGAGCCAATGGATCCCACCCACTGGGTCAGCAAGGGAGGCTGAGCACAGGAATGGGTGCATTGTCCTAAGAGATGCCCCTATTTTTTAAGTCCTACTGCATTGTACATTTTCCTACACTAGTGTAAAAATCTCTTTTTTTCCCCCCTTTAGCCCCAGCATAGACACCAAACCAACTTCCATGGATGGACCCTCACAGAGGACCCCTCCAAAAGGTGGTCTGTTAACCCAAACAGTAGAATTATATTTGTTCCATTTCGCACATATAATGCCTGGAGATGGGTAGCAGAGGGAGGCTGAGGCATCCCTCACCAGCCCCAAGGAGTCATGTGTGAATCCTCTTGAGGGGGGTCACACGTATAATGCCCAGACAGGGGCAGGAAAGGGATTTAAGGCATCCTCAACTGACCCCATTGTACGTGAGACTTCACCACAGCAAGGTAAATCTCTTGAGAGGGTATTGCACTAAAATATATTCATGCACAATTAGTCCATTAATCACGACTAATGAACACCTACTTAACATTTGAACACACACCTTACCAAAACTTTTCATATAAAATATAATAAAACTATTCATTTATAGACTGCTCCTTACTTTCATATTATCAAATGCTATTCCAACTTGTGCTGGCAGATCCTTTAATAGTGGCACCTTTGAGTAACGCTGTGAGAAATGGGTCAGCACAATATATCGGGCATTCATGTCTCGACCAACCTGAAATGTATTGAAAAAATGTAATTAAACAAATTTCCTCTGGACAGTGTATTCAATACTTTGGTGAAGAATGCACACTGCACAAATGTGGTCACATTTCTTTATCCAAACATTAACGAACTGCATTTTCATTATTGAGATGTAGGCCTTTGGCAAACTATTGGAATCATTTAATCTATTCAGCACCATTTTGTCTTCAAAACACAATCCACCAATTGTTTTATATCTTGGTTCTGAATTGCTGCTGGGTGTAAAACAGGCACAAACAGTGAAGGAACAGTACCCACTTATCCTATCCTGCCCAAGATTTGAACCCGGGTCATTCTCACTTGTGAAGAATGTAGATGAAGGCATTAAACACTACACTTCAGGGTGCTGTCAAATTGCATATTCTATTACACACATCACCAGGGCTTTAAATATACAAACTGTGGTATCTTGTACAGTGATGCAACTTTATCAGCAGTTCTTCACAGCTGGTAATAGTTATCGAATTAAATGGTTGTCTTTTAATTATTTTTATGTATTTTTATAATAGCTTTACTATATTGAGAATATGTTTATTCCTTTGTATGATTGCTTGATTAGTTCATCAGCTGCTTTACTATCATAATGCTCATAATATAAATGGATTTATGGTATACAGTATTGCTTCTCTTGCTCTGAGTTATGTCAAACTCATTACCATCATCAATTCCTACTATCAAGGGGTGAGAAGAAAGCAATATAGGTAAAGAATTTTAATGATATTAAATACTGTACAGTGGTACCTTCGTTTACGATCCTAATCCGTTCCCAGAGATGTGTCAGTACACCAAAAATTTGTAAACCAAAACGAATTTTCCCGTAAGAAATAATGTAAATTAAATTAATCCATTCCACACCCCAAAAATATTAACTTTAAAATACATTTTATATCGAATACCTCTCATTTTGGACTAGCACTTGATAAGCAGTAAACCGTTTCCTCTGCCAACATCATTACATGACTTTACTTTTGCTTCATTTACTTTTTATATTTACTCATATACATTAACTAAAATTTAACAGACAAATGTCTTTCATTCTCTGGAAGAATTGCATGGTTCCTTCTTTAATATTCTTCCTTAACATCTCTAATGATCCCATCCATATACAGTATACATTTAACAATTTTGAGGAGATTACACTGCCATGGTATCTGGAAAAAGGTAAATGTAGTTCCAATATTCATGAAAGGAGACAGATTGAAGCACTAAACTATTGACCAGGGTCATTAACAAGCATTCCATGCAAGATTCTAGAAAATTATCAGAAAAAGGATTGAAGAATATTTGTAGAATGTAAATTTGTATAGCATTGGCACAACTTAAACTTTATTTAATTCTATGACAGGATCGCCAAAATTAGACAAGAGAAGGGAGGATTGGTAGACTGCATTTCCTAGACTGCCAAAAAGTTTTGAATACAGTTCATCACAAAATACTAATTGTGTTACATTAGATGGAGAGAAAGTGGGGATAATGGGAAAAGCACTGGTCTGGAAGGCAAGGTAATTATCAAGAAAGAGCACTAAGCCATTATGACTATATAGCACTTAGACGGAATACTGTATCAGGATTTGAGATAGAACGGAGGGAAGGAATGGTGCCCAACTACTTGGATGGTTGAGGGTTGAATGCTGACCTGGAAAATGCGAGACCATTGCTCTACTGTCCACTCCAGTGGTTATTCAAGTACAGTACACACACACAGCCTATGTGAGACCAATACTTGAGTATTCAGTACCAGCATAGAACCAGCCTTGTGAAGCACAAACAGAAACATAACACTTTCATCCAGCTGTGATGCAATCTGCGTCAATAAATAAATTGATGAATGTCCGCTGGTGACGCATGTCACATCACACTCGCAGGTAACGCTTGGCCGACTTTTGGCTTTGCTGCGGGGGAGTGGGGGGGGGGGTACTTTTGGACTTTATATGCATATACTGTACTCCTGTAGGGAATTCTATTGTGAAAAATTGATACCAAAATGAATGACGTAGCACAAGAATTGAGGTGAGAAAACTGAAAAGAGTAAACACATTTTACTGCCGTTGCGCGCTCACGGGTAACACTTGATTTTTAGGTTTGGTGCGGGTGGCACGCCTGGCTTTTGTACTTTTTATGCATATACCCCTGTAGGGAACTCTATTGCGAACAATTTGATACCAAAACGAACGACGTACAACAAAAAATGAGGTGAAAAAACTGAGAGTATACACATTTCAGTGTGGCCTCTTGCTCATGTGAAACGCTCGGTGCACCTTGGGGGTAGGCTGGGGCGCGCACGCCAAGAACGCAAAAGTTAAGAAAGTTTAGATGTTAGTAAATAGATTAGTACCAGTATTAACAACATTCAATCAACTCCATATATTTTCATCGCTTTGTCATATGCTTTTCCCATGGTCCACAAATGCCAGATTTTCCTGCAATCAGATTTTTTGTTGTATCAAAGCAATATACGATTCATAAAACGTTTCACTACAGAAACTGTATTTTTCCAATTACTATTCTACTTTTTTATTTTAACTTATTCAGTTGACTAGTTTTTAAAACATATTTTTATACAATTTTGCCATCAAAGCCTTTTTTCCACATGTCTGACAAGTGCCACTTTCACATAAAATTCCATTATCCACACCTAACTCCATTATCTGTTGCATATACTGTATCTCATCTGCATACCCTACAGCCATTCCCATGAATACATCTCTAGTATTCAATATTTTCACTCTCTCTCTCTCAGATCTGAAAAACAAATAATCTTAACATGCATGTCTTTCACTAATTCCATCTACCAAATTTTCAAACAATATTTCATTGTTCTGTCTCCTCCTAATTTAATTTTTATCAGTTAACATTATCCCTAGCATATTTAAATATTTACATTCAAATCTCTCAAATTATGTATGTGACATTAAACTAGAAACATTAACATACAAGGGCTTGAGATAGGGACACAAGAGCTATATAGGTAAAAGTGTCAGTGCTCAGGGTAACAAACTCATGTTCTGGCCATGGGTTTGGAGAGCCTTTAACAGTAAGATTCATTCCTAGGAAAGACCATTTTAATGAAAGTTCACATACAGGAAAAACATGAGACAAAAAGTTAATATGCACTTACCTTAAAACAGAGGTTTTGTTTTTAGGAAGTATTTTTGTCATAATAAAAATAACCTTTAAAATTATGTATAATTTTAATGTGAGGTCAAAGTTGTAACTCTTCTCACACAAAATATAAATTAATAGACATGAAATAAGGAAATAATATTCAGGTACACTATATAATATTTACCAATACAGGTAAGAAATGTAAATTGAGTAGGAGTGCCAAGGAAAAATTGTCACTGACAAGTCTTCATCAAGCAAAACAGCTTATTAATACTGAGGTTAGTTTACTTATTACCAATACATGAATAATCAGCTCCTCATATATAAAGCAACCATAAAGTACAATTCCATAGGAATATACATACTGTATTCTGCTCACCTGAATAGCCTGTGAAGTGGTACAATGTGTCTTTATTCTAGCATCCTCTTCAAGTTCATCTTCCATTGTGGCCTCATGAATTAACAAGTCACAATTTTTACCTGACGAGAAATTTTAATACATAAAATGTTACACTGATAACCAAGTCAAATAAGTACAATATTAAGTGTGTGGTATTGCAGGGAAAAGACAGACACTGAGAATAAGATGTTAGTACAGTATATAGTGAAATTATACATAGAAAGTAGAGATGAGCAGGGACAAGTAGAGAGCACTGAATAAAGTTAATGTTAGTTTACACATAATAATTCATTATATATATTATCAGATATGAATATTAAATAAACATTTTATAAAAAAAAAAACAGCATTGAATGTAATGAAATGCCCCTTTTTGGTGAGGGCCTTGAAGCTACTGTATCTCACTGAGATGGCTGTCTCCATACTGTCATATTAGCCATAGGTGTTCTGTATGGCCTACTGGAGACCAGAGCCAGACCCTGCTTCCCTCATTTAGGCATAGGGAGCAGGTGATGGTTATGACTACCACACCAGGAAAACATCCAGAAAATTGTATACTGACATTTTAGCTTCTGCAATTATTTCTTCCCTGGATGTCTTCTGATATACAATTGTCCTCCCTTCTCTTAACTGCTTTTGAATCATGTTCATACAGGGGGTCCCCAATTTCAGAACATTCAAAGTACAAACACCTGGTCTTACAAACAGTTTTCTAAATCTCAATTTTTGCCTCTGGATCAGCTCCATTCATGATATGAACCAGCTCCATAGCATTCCATAATGCAAAGTGCTACTTTTATCTTTGCATGACTATGTGGTTATGTGGTTTACAGCAATAAAGCCATCAACACCGGTGCCAAGTGGCTAACCCATGCTGCTTCAGTTAGCAGTATTCTCATGCCCCAGCATAGTCACACTTTGCATTCTACTGGCTGTTTCAGATGTTCATCAAGGAAAATATCATAAATAATAGATGATAAGAAGAGAAAGAGTGTTGATGATGCACCAGTGTCTAAAATATCACATAAAATCTTACCACTGCTGCAGAGTAAGAAAGAGTGTGCAGTCATTCCTAACATACTGCAAATATCATGAGGGAGTCCACAGTTCACCAAAAATTTGTTTCCTAAAGTAAAATGGCCAATAAAAAATTATTTCACACTGCTTCTCTGGCAATGAGTTTGTAGAACAAATGTGTGGAGTACCAGGCCTTCATCATGAAATGTGCCACAGGAATAGCTGCAGTTTCCCACCTACCACACTACAATGAAAAAGATTATGCAACTCTCTTTGAAGGGCCGAATTCTGAGGCAAAAGCAAGCTTTCAAATAATGTATTTCATCTTTGCAATTCTTGGTCTAGCAAAATAAAATCAGTCACAGGAATTAGTGGTCATGGCCTATATACCTATGGAAACTTTCAAACAAACAAATTGGCAAAATATGTTACAGATTAAATTGCTCTCAAATTACGAGCATTTTGAGTAACGAGTGCACCAATCGGCGACAATTTGTCTCAATTGGTGAGCGCTTGTTTGATTAACGAGAAAACCACATACTGTAGTGTGTTCCCGCTGCTTCTCACACATTCTCGAACGCCTCCGATGATGCAAATAAAAAAAAAAAATTTAAAGATGCTAATAATACTGGGATATAAAGGGGTGACTGCTGTGACGTTGCAAAGCATTGAATTTTTTTTGTAGAATAATTTTTTTTTTAAATTTAAAAAAAGAACAAATGTCAAAAAGGTTCGTTTAATTTGTTCAAAACAAATTGAACACATTTGAAACAAAGAAAGATTGACATAATGGAGCATCCTATCTGACATATACTAAACGAACCTTTTGCTATAATAAAAAAATTAAAAAAGTGAACAAAGTTGAAAAAAGAACAAATGTCATAAAGGTTTGTTCAGTGTATGTCAGGTAGGCTGCTCCATTATTTAAACAATCAAATATCATATTGATGTTTTTTGGTGGTGGAACGGATTATTTTTATTTCCAATATTTTAAATGGAGAAATTCGTTTTGAAAGACGAGCATTTCACATGACGAGCTCGGTGCCAGAACGGATTAAATTCGTTAATCGAGGTTCCACTGTATATGGAAGGAATTATATTTCATAAACTAAAACTTACCTATATCAACAAGGCCTTGGCATGGCATAGTATCTCCAGAATACACAAGTTTCCAACCATTTTTGTGAGTCAAAGCTACTCCAAATGAGTTTTGACAATGAATGACAAAAGTCATAGAAATTGCTTTCATATCCAAATGTGAGCAGAGATTATTGTAGATTTCTTGGTCCAAGTTTAAATCATCACTAAGAAGTCTTTGATTACCAATGAGAGTGAAGTTCTGCATAATGGGTTCAAAGTTGGCATGGTATGAAGCAAGGTATGCCATGATTTTGCTTGGAGCAAGAAGAAAGAGCTTGGGCACCTGGGGAACAAAATAAAATAAATTCAATTTATATCTAGACTCATAAGAGTCAGGGTACTGATTAATTTGGAAAAACCTGTAACCCTTATGCTATATTTCAGCATACAAGATAATGCTTAAAAAAGAATAAAACTCATTAACATTTAACTTTACTGATGATTGCATTTCCTAGTCAATGAACACTGAAATTATATGAAATTTTTTAGTAACCAAGCAGAGTTTATACAAACATTAAAATTACTTACTTCATGCAATCCAACTCGATGGAAAGCCTTCTTTCTAGCATTCAGGAGACGGATGAATCCAATGTGATGGTCAGCATGGAGATGGCTAACATACACAGCAACCATTTCCGAAGAACATTGTCAGATTCTTCAAAACCAAATAATCTAACTATTTGTCCATAGGTTCCTTCACCACAATCCATTAACAGAGACTTTGTAGCACTGAAATTATTTACATAAATCACTTGATGAAATTACTAAATTTCATTTAAAATGCTGATGTATTATACAGTATTTGAAAATGATCAACCATAAAATGTGAAACCTTTAGAATAAAATTCACCAATATAACATTAAGATGATACGTTAATATTTCCTTTAACAACTAAAATTACATAACAATTTAATACTAACCTTATATTTACCAAAATTCCTGAAGTATTTCGTGTTTTGTTTGGTATACAAGATCCAGTTCCCAAAAATATAATGTTTGGATAGTTCTCTGAAATATCGCAAGAATTTTGCTCTTCCAGAAGTGGAGCTTGCAATTTTGCTTTGCAATTCAGAAGGATTGTCTCAAAGTTCTCTTGTTCATAACATTCTTTCAGGTAAGCATCTGGACATAGCACAAGACCATTTGATCTGTGTACCATGAAATTAAAGCTTCTTTAGTTCTAAAGCTTCATATAGCATATATATAAGAGGTAAATACATATATAATTCACCTACAATGGATAATGAGGCTCAAGGTTTATTCTTTAAACAAAATTGTGTGCTTTGAGATGATAGTGATTAGAAAGCATAAGCACTGTATTTGGATCCTTTCTTGTTGCACCCTGAAGCTATCTTGCTGAGATGACTTCCATCTACACGGTAACATCAGAAGCAGAGTTCTGTTTAGCCTACTAGGGACCAGAGCCAGAACTTGGCAGCTTCTCACAAAGGTACAGAGAGCAGGTTACACTCTGCCACCCCACCAGGACAGCATCAAGAAAGCCAGCAAACCCCTACAGACCACTGCTGAATTCAAAGAAACCAAAGTCTCAAAACTGCCAAACACACACACCTCAAGCAATGTCAACAAACTATCAAATCTCTCGAAACTAGCATGGATTGTTAGCATCAACCTCCCTTGCCAGAAAGGGGAAGGGAGAGAGGGAAGTTCCAGGTTTCACTCCAAGCCAGTTCTGTCGCTGATGTGGACACCATCGGTTGTCCACTGTAAGATTCCCTGGTCGTCAACCAGGGAACCTTACAGTGGTTGAACCTTACACCAGCCACACGGGTCCCTCTGCTTCTCAGCTAAGTGTCGGCCATCCTTAGACTTTTGTTCTGTAGGGGGGCCATTTGCTTGGTATTATTCTATATTTTAGCTTCACAAATATGTTTTCTTTCTGGTTTGTGTTGTGTGGACCTGGCTTGAGTGTGCTTAGAGCTGCATTCATTGTTCATGGTATTCATGGCTATGTGATCGATTGGATGCCCTAGAGTTAACCCATCTTATTTTAAAGGACCCGTGCTCAGGGTGACTTGGTATTTGCTCAAGCAATTGTACACGAGCCTGAACTTTGCCTGTCTGATTTTCCCACTGGGCAATTGTGGCTTCAGGGGCTGTTCTAGTTTCTCTGATTTCACCGCTTTCACTGCTGCTGCAACCACTGTGTTTGGGCCCTATCACCTTTCGTTGGCTGCTGCATCACCAGCTTCCTCTTCAGGCTTTTTGGGAATCAGCTGCTCAGTACCTTCCTCTGCCATCATTCAACATGTTTACGGATGCATCAGCTTTGGGCTGGGGCTTCATGACCAGCACTCCCCAGGCTGCCCAGGGTAGTTCTTAGTGTTGGAATCATGTCTACTCCCAGGTCTTGTTCTCTTATTGTTTTTTGTAAATGCTTTCCCCTAATAGTTTAGTTAAATACAAACCTATCTTTCTTACCCATTTTCATTACTGTACTTTGTACTTATTTGAATTGAATTCCAGCAGCCATATATCTGCCCACTCCTGAAGTTTGTTAAGGTCTTCTTGTAGCACAACAAAATGGATAATGAGCAATTTATCTCTTCAATTCTTACTCTCATTAACTTTGCATCATCTGCAAATATCATCATATACAAGCTCACTCCCACTGCAAGGTCATTTACATGTATTGGTTCACTGACTTTCTGGATGCTTTACCCGTGGGTTGGTGGAGTGTCACTCACTCTCTGTGCTTTTGTGAGGGTTGGGGGTTAGGTTCTGGCTATGGTCCCCAGTAAGCTAAATAGAACTCCGCAGCTGATGTGACCTAGTAGTTGGGAGTCATCTCGGCAAGATAGCTTCAGGGAGCCACCAAGACTCATCCAGAAAGAGATATTTCATTACATTCGATGTTGGCTTTCTACAACAGGTTAATATCTAATATCGATATGCTTTCAGTTGCTTTTCTCTCTTAAGTCTACTAATCACCTCCCAAAATATCAACCTTTCTGTCACACACAAACACACACACACACACATATATTTCTGGTCATATCCATTTCAAATTTAATTAATACTGAATAAACTTTTATAAATATTCTCAACTGTATCACTCCATATCTTACAATAATATTTTATTGAAAAATCAGAGGATCTAATTACAGTGACTGCATAATGGGTAGTCATGTATTTTATAAAATACATGTATGATCATGTGCAGCATGTGCACACCATCTGACTCTTGCTTTTAAACATGAACTAAACCACAACTTCTAACAAAACTCCATACTTCAAAACCTTCCCCGCCCCTTAAATGTCCAGTACTAGTTGCCCTTAACACTTGCATCTTATCATTCAACAGTGCACTTAGTACCAATAATTTATTTTTTTTAAGTAAAAAGAAAGAATAAAGATAATAATTGGATTACAGAGTGCTTATTTGCCCCTATCTATATTCATTATGTTTTAAAATATCTTAAAAAGTTAAATTAAAAACTACCACAACACTACAGTATTTATGATAGAATTTGGGCTCATGGCGTAGTGCTGAAAAATAGTGTTATAATATTCAAAGCTACAAAATGAGACATTATGAGGGAACACCACCTCTAGAAAAAGAAATATGAGCAAACTGAGTTGAAGTGTGCACTCCGCAGTCACCTCCAAGGGGAGTCAGACAGGAATCACAACAAAGCCTTCTACTTGTACACATCTTCAATCTATTCTTTTCCATCTTAGAGCCCTTTTTCCATATATGCATGGGATGGATCAAGTGGATACAAGATTTCACCCCTCTTATTTTTCTCTACAGTTTATAGTAATAATATGAAATACTGAGAAATTTATTTCACATATCAGTATGAATATATGAACATAAAATTTCTTTGTTAAGACATAATTTATGCATTCAAAACTATTCTGCATAAACTGCTCAGCTGATACAAAGTATACCATAATCATCCAATCAATTCTGGTAACTTATTCACAATACGATTACTGTATCTGCACATATTATCCATGGACTGCTTTTTGAGCCTGTACCCATCCAGCCTTCATCAACACAACACATTTTCTTAACTTACAACATACCATTCACTTAGTCTAAGTAATTCAAATCTACCATGATATATATACAGTATATACATTTCATAAATACAACCCTGCACTAACTACTTTTAAACAATTTCTAACTAGCAGTGGGTCAGTCATCATCTTTAACTCTTTCTAACTTTCATTGAGCGGCTAGGCATCAGCCCAGAGAAAAAACAGCGTTGAATGTTATGAAACGCCATTTTCTGCGCAAGTTCCATCGGCTCCCTGGAGTTATAGAACTGATATTAGCTATATTAGTCTGGAGTTTCAGTCATATGTAGTTGTCATGCCTACCAGGAACCACGAGCCAGAACCTGGTTCCCTCGGAGAGGTGAAGGGAGCAATGGCGTATGCAAACTCCACTCTTTTGGAGCGTATCCATGTCTGCCATTGACCGGGGTTGGGCACCTAGAGAGGTAGGAATCCCAAATCAGACCCCAACTGGTAGAAAACTGCAACCGGAAACCGAAACAGAAGCTAAATGCCCCCCCCCCCCACAAGAAAAACAAGGAAACAAGTAAATCGTCATCAACCTGACGCGCTGCTCATTTGTGCAGCCCCACCGAGCCAGCCGTCTGCCCACCAGTTTGGAGACTGAGGAAATGGAAGAAAAAAATGCCGACCAGAGGGAGGAGGGGTGCCAGGGAGCCTACGGGACTCTCCCAGAAAATGGCGTTTCATTACATTCAACGCTGGCTTTCTGAGGGAAGCCCCATCGGCTCCCCTGGAGCTAGCTAACCAAAGATAAGTAAAAAGAGGGACTTACCTGGGAGATGGCAGCACTGCATGACTCATAACAAAGATCATAACACACAAGATCGCTGAGAGCCAGGAATATTCACAAGATAAAAAGCAGCCAGGACCCTGTTCGACCTCCAAAACCCCTGTGCCCGAATGTCAGCCCATGAAATGTCTTAAACACAGCAGCAAGAGCCACAAACTTCCAAACATCATGGGCACGAGGGTAGACCGCAGGCTGGCTAGACTTAATAACCCTGCAGACGACCCGAGAGATCCTAGCCCGTGAACAGGGAACGAGGGATATCGGATCAACCCAAAGCGCATCCCCAGACACAGAACCCGAGGAGCACAGGTAATGGCATAAAGCCGCAACCGGACACAAAACATGATGTACCCCCGGCCTGACCAACCAAGCATCAATAACCCATGGACCCCTCCGTAAGTCCGCCGTCTCATTCTTTGCCAGAGAAGGAGACAGCTGCAAGTGAGCAAAATGCCAACAAGAACAAAAAAAAAGAGCAGAAGCCTCTGCGCTGGAGGAAGGATGAAGCTCCCCGACCCGACCCCCAGAGGCCAAAGCCAAGAAAAACAAAGCCTTTTGAAAACAACTGTGGACCGAAGGGGCCATCACAAACCGAGGTGGAGAGAAAAGAGCACCCGGTCCAAAGACCAGGACGGCTCAGGCGGTGCATGAGCAGGCCAAAGGTAGAAAAATGCATGAGAAAGCTTACAAAATGGAGCAGAAGTGACATCCACCACGAACGCAAGCTGGAGCGGCTCTGCCAGCACCACACGATAAAGAGGCAATGGTATCGGCATAAGATGTCGGTCATGAAAGACCCCCCAAAAAAAGAGGAAAGACAAAACTGGAGGGCAGGGGGGGGGGATGAACGAGCGGCTCGTCAGGTTGATGATAATTTTTTGTTTCCTTGTTTTTCTTAGGGGGGAATTTTTAGCCTCCGTTTTGGTCTTCGGTTGCAATTTTCTACCAGTTGGTTCTGTTTTGGGGTGCCTACCTTTCTGGGTGCCCAACCTTCGTCGATGGCAGACATGAATATACTCTCAAAGAGTGGAGTTTTCATTGGCCATTGCTCCCTTCACCTCTCTGAGGGAACCAGGTTCTGGCTCGTAGTTCCTGGTAGGCATGACAACTCCATATGACTGAAGCCCAGACTAATATAGCTAATATCAGTCCTATAGCTCCAGGGAGCCCACGGGACTTGCCCAGAAAAATAGTAATATATAAAAGAGTAGGCTAAAGATATTAAAATTTGGCTCATTCATTCACAATATCTTATACACAACACAGAATAAAATAATACCTGCAAGACAACACTGCAACAAATTATTCATAGCAGCACTTTTACCTCTTCATAAGACTAGAAGCACGGTGAGCCTCATAAAGGTATCATACAAAGGAAACATTTACTGGGTATTCCCCTTCATATTGCTGGCACCCAGACTTGTTCCTTACCACATTTTGTGTGCAGTCCACACCCAATCCGTTTCTTTATTAACTTGCTCATTATGTCTGCCCATCTTCTACCTTGCCTTTATCTCCTCCTCCTACTCTCAAATTTACTAATAAACTTCTTTTGCTATTCTATCATCAGTCATTATTGAAACACAGCAATACTAATATCAAACCAGTCCCTTCTCACAAAAATAATTCTTACACTTGCACTACTTGCTACAAGAAGACTTTTCAATGCACTTAATAAAGCTCGACCAATTTCATATACAAAGTTGAGTACGCTCATTAGTACGCTCATTACTCTTCATAGTCCCCCCTCTATTAACTCTTGTCATGCGTTTTCTTGTAGCCCATACAAGCTTTTTGTGATAGATGAGGATGAATGCTTGATTAACCCTTAAAGTGCGCATCACATCATATGACGTGCTAGGCGTTTTACCAGTCAACTGCTCTTCACGTCATATGATGTGTTGGAGTACTACGCAAGATTTAAACGGCCCGCGGATACACGGGGTTCACCACACCTTCATCAGGGCTCTTGTAAACAGACGCCATTTTTAAAAAAAATCGTGGGCCAAACTCCCAGGTGTTAGGGGCCTCAGTATCGCGTAAGCTACCAAGCCTGATGCACGTAGCATGAGCTCACAGCACTGCTGTTCAGCTTGTGACCACAGCATCGCCTAAAAATGCCAAAATATACTTGTTCATGCTATTATGTAGCGATGATATTACAGAGGACCCCTGACTGTGATAAAAGTGACCAGGGTTCTGATAATAGCAGGATTGCGATGATATTTAGCGCTGTGCGCCATGGAGGGAGGAGTAATGCTGTGGGAGGGAGGGTGGTGGCGATGTTTTCTGACTGTGTGTGGCCACCTTTATTGACTGCACTCAGCATACCAGCTTAGTGGTTCGCTATAGTGAACACAAATGTAGATACTTATATATAACGTGTGTATAGAGGGTATAAACAGCAAGAGAAGGTTTGGAGCCGCCATTTTGGTGAGGGCGGTGGCGTCGTCTGCACGACGCCACCGTGCAGACGACGGTGTTGTTTACTGGTACCACGAGTCTTGGGCACCATACCAGTTATTTGTACAAGTATGGTGAATAAAACAGGTAGATATTTATTTATAATGTGTGTATATAGCGTAATAACACACACAGTATTGTGGAGGAGAAATATTAGTGTGTCTGGCCTTGAGGGAGGCAGCCATCAGCTGACTGTGTTAGGTCCTATGTCTTTGTGACTTACTCACCATACAAGCTTAGATGTACAGTTATGGTGAACAAAATGTAGATACTTATATATACCGTCTGTATATAGTGAATTATAGCAAAAAACAGTATTGTGGGAGGAGAATGTGGCGAGTCAGAGATGACTGGAGGGAGGGCGAGTGGCTGGCTGGTACACGGCGGTCACTCCTCGTTACTTTTTGACTCATAATAGCTACTTAGTGGTTCGTTATAGTGAACAAACATGCAGATACTTATATATAACCTGTGCTTATAGTGTAATAACCGACAAAGTATTTGTTCACTGATTGATGAACATAACTGAATCAACAATATGCACACCATATTTTGAGTACAGCAATGATTCACTCATTTTATTATATAAATATATCAAACTACACACTATTGAATAATATTACAGCAAAAAACTATGAAACATCAATCAGAGACATTGAAATAATTAGGTAATTATCTCTTTGTGCAACTCTGCCTGACAGCTGGCGAGCAACAGACCGCCTGGGACGCATGCTGAGTCAGCGCCTATAATTTGCCAGACTTCCCGCCCTATAGCGGGCAATATATGGCACTTACGATTTTTTTATTATTTTTCCCGTGATCAGTGAACACAAATAAAGGTTAGGAAGAAAAAAAATATTTTTTTTTTTTTCAAAATGACATGCGCCTGTGCGGATAGCAGGATATTAGACCCCGAGCATGTTAAGGGTTAATGCCCATACCTAAGTGTAATTACCTAAGTGTAGTTACAGGATGAGAGCTACGCTCGTGGTGTCCCGTCTTCCCAGCACTCTTTGTCATATAACGCTTTGAAACTACTGACGGTCTTGGCCTCCACCACCTTCTTCCCGTATAGACTTCCCGTGCGTATAGACTTAGTCTGCGTTCGTACAGTATGCACCCAGTGCCCTTAGCTTTGTCTGCGATTGATGTACAGTATTTATCCGCCGATGGAAGAACAATTGTGGAATTGACCATTTTTTTACTACAGCTCTTCGGTTATAAAACAAAATGTCTCAGGGGCTTACTAATAGTGTCTTATTAATGCCAAAAACGAAGCAGTATTTTGCAAGAACTAGTAGCAGAAAATCAACCAGCACGAGAACAGCCGTACTCACCTGAATACCACATAAAGAATATTGTGCAAGGAGCCTATGCTATGCTTTCTAACTTCAGAATTGCTTTTAAATACATGGATGGCGATATACTAAAGAAATTGTTCATGACTTTTGTTAGGCCAAAGCTAGAATATGCAGCTGTTGTTTGGTGCCCATATCTTAAGAAGCACATCAACAAACTGGAAAAGGTGCAAAGACATGCTACTAAGTGGCTCCCAGAACTGAAGGGTAAGAGCTACGAGGAAAGGTTAGAAGCATTAAATATGCCAAAACTAGAAGACAGAAGAAAAAGAGGTGATATGATCACTACATACAAAATAGTAACAGGAATTGATAAAATCGACAGGAAAGATTTCCTGAGACCTGGAACTTCAAGAACAAGAGGTCATAGATATAAATTGGCTAATCACAGATGCCGAAGAAATATACTTTCGCAAAAATTCACTTTCGCAAACAGAGTGGTAGACGGTTGGAACAAGTTAGGGGAGAAGGTGGTGGAGGCCAAGACCGTCGGTAGTTTCAAAGCGTTATATGACAGAGTGCTGGGAAGACGGGACACCACGAGCGTAGCTCTCATCCTGTAACTACACTTAGGTAATTACCCAACATGAGAACAGCCGTACCCAGCACGAGAACAGCCGTACCCAGCACGAGAACAGCCGTACCCAGCACGAGAACAGCCGTACCCAGCACGAGAACAGCCATACCCAGCACGAGAACAGCCGTACCCAGCACGAGAACAGCTGTACCAAGCACGAGAACAGCCGTACCCAGCAAGAGAACAGCCGTACCCAGCAAGAGAACAGCCGTACCCAGCAAGAGAACAGCCATACCAAGCACGAGAACAGCCGTACCCAGCACGAGAACAGCCGTACCCAGCACGAGAACAGCCGTACCCAGCACGAGAACAGCCGTACCCAGCACGAGCACAGGCGTATCCAGCACAAGCACAGTTGTACCCAGCTGGTACAACAGCAGCCAGCACCAGCTCAGAAGCAGCTGAACTCACAGCAGCAGCGAACACCAACAAAGTTGATGCAAACATCTAAAACATCGTGTGCAGCATGAACAGTTAGAACAAGTGTTAAATTTAAGTGTGTACTCAGTGTTAAAATAAA
>WNGS01165318.1:5424507-5445173 GCA_020271785.1 Procambarus virginalis | reverse complement strand
GGACTGAGAAATGTCACAAGTGGAGTACCACGGGTTCAGTTCTTGCACCAGTGATGTTTATTGTCTACATAAATGATCTACCAGTTGGTATACAGAATTATATGAACATGTTTGCTGATGATGCTAAGATAATAGGAAGGATAAGAAATTTAGATGATTGTCATGCCCTTCAAGAAGACCTGGATAAAATAAGTATATGGAGCACCACTTGGCAAATGGAATTTAATGTTAATAAATGTCATGTTATGGAATGTGGAATAGGAGAACATAGACCCACACAACCTATATATTATGTGAGAAATCTTTAAAGAACTCTGATAAAGAAAGAGATCTAGGGGTGGTTCTAGATAGAAAACTATCACCTGAAGACCACATAAAGAATATTGTGCAAGGAGCCTATGCTATGCTTTCTAACTTCAGAATTGCTTTTAAATACATGGATGGCGATATACTAAAGAAATTGTTCATGACTTTTGTTAGGCCAAAGCTAGAATATGCAGCTGTTGTTTGGTGCCCATATCTTAAGAAGCACATCAACAAACTGGAAAAGGTGCAAAGACATGCTACTAAGTGGCTCCCAGAACTGAAGGGTAAGAGCTACGAGGAAAGGTTAGAAGCATTAAATATGCCAAAACTAGAAGACAGAAGAAAAAGAGGTGATATGATCACTACATACAAAATAGTAACAGGAATTGATAAAATCGACAGGAAAGATTTCCTGAGACCTGGAACTTCAAGAACAAGAGGTCATAGATATAAACTGGCTAAACACAGATGCCGAAGAAATATAAGAAAATTCACTTTCGCAAACAGAGTGGTAGACGGTTGGAACAAGTTGGGGGAGAAGGTGGTGGAGGCCAAGACCGTCAGTAGTTTCAAAGCGTTATATGACAAAGAGTGCTGGGAAGACGGGACACCACGAGCGTAGCTCTCATCCTGTAACTACACTTAGGTAATTACACACATATATATATTTCTGATCATATCCATTTCAAATTTAATTAATACTGACTAAACTTTTATAAATATTCTCAACTCTATCACTCCATATCTTACAATAATATTTTATTGAAAAATCAGAGGATCTAATTACAGTGACTGCATAATGGGTAGTCATGTATTTTATAAAGCCCCTGATCATGTGCAGCATGTGCACACCATCTGACTCTTGCTTTTAAACATGAACTAAACCACAACTTCTAACAAAACTCCATACTTCAAAACCTTCCCCACCCCTTAAATGTCCAGTACTAGTTGCCCTTAATAACACTTGCATCTTATCATTCAACAGTGTACTTAGTACCAATAATTTATTTTTTTAAGTAAAAAGAGAGAATAAAGATAATAATTGGATTACAGAGTGCTTATTTGCCCCTATCTATATTCATTATGTTTTAAAATATCTTAAAAAGTTAAATTAAAAACTACCACAACACTACAGTATTTATGATAGAATTTGGGCTTATGGCGTAGTGCTGAAAAATAGTGTCATAATATTCAAAGCTACAAAATGAGACATTATGAGGGAACACCACCTCTAGAAAAAGAAATATGAGCAAACTGAGTTGAAGTGTGCACTCCGCAGTCACCTCCAAGGGGAGTCAGACAGGAATCACAACAAAGCCTTCTACTTGTACACATCTTCAATCTATTCTTTTCCATCTTAGAGCCCTTTTTCCATATATGCATGGGATGGATCAAGTGGATACAAGATTTCACCCCTCTTATTTTTCTCTATAGTTTATAGTAATAATATGAAATACTGAGAAATTTATTTCACATATCAGTATGAATATATGAACATAAAATTTCTTTGTTAAGACATAATTTATGCATTCAAAACTATTCTGCATAAACTGCTCAGCTGATACACAGTATACCATAATCATCCAATCAATTCCGGTAACTTATTCACAATACGATTACTGTATCTGCACATATTATCCATGGACTGCTTTTTGAGCCTGTACCCATCCAGCCTTCATCAACACAACACATTTTCTTAACTTACAACATACCATTCACTTAGTCTAAGTAATTCAAATCTACCATGATATATATACAGTATATACATTTCATAAATACAACCCTGCACTAACTACTTTTAAACAATTTCTAACTAGCAGTGGGTCAGTCATCATCTTTAACTCTTTCTAACTTTCATTGAGCGGCTAGGCATCAGCCCAGAGAAAAAACAGCGTTGAATGTAATGAAACGCCATTTTCTGTGCAAGTTCCATCGGCTCCCTGGAGTTATAGAACTGATATTAGCTATATTAGTCTGGAGTTTCAGTCATATGGAGTTGTCATGCCTACCAGGAACCACGAGCCAGAACCTGGTTCCCTCGGATAGGTGAAGGGAGCAATGGCCTATGAAAACTCCACTCTTTTCGAGCGTATCCATGTCTGCCATTGACCGGGGTTGGGCACCTAGAGAGGTAGGAATCCCAAATCAGACCCCAACTGGTAGAAAACTGCAACCGGAAACCGAAACAGAAGCTAAACGCCCCCCCCCCCCACAAGAAAAACAAGGAAACAAGTAAATCGTCATCAACCTGACGCGCTGCTCATTTGTGCAGCCCCACCGAGCCAGCCGTCTGCCCACCAGTTTGGAGACTGAGGAAATGGAAGAAAAAAATGCCGACCAGAGGGAGGAGGGGTGCCAGGGAGCCTCCGGGACTCTCCCAGAAAATGGCGTTTCATTACATTCAACGCTGGCTTTCTGAGGGAAGCCCCTTCGGCTCCCCTGGAGCTAGCTAACCAAAGTAAAAAGAGGGACTTACCCGGGAGACGGCAGCACTGCATGACTCATAACAAAGATCATAACACACAAGATCGCTGAGGGCCAGGAATATTCACAAGATAAAAAGCAGCCAGGACCCTGTTCGACTTCCAAAACCCCTGTGCCCGAATGTCAGCCCATGAAATGTCTTAAACACAGCAGCAAGAGCCACAAACTTCCAAACATCGTGGGCACGAGGGTAGACCACAGGGTGGCTAGACTTAATAACCCTGCAGACAACCCGAGAGATCCTAGCCCGTGAACAGGGAACGAGGGATATCGGATCAACCCAAAGCGCATCCCCAGACACAGAACCCGAGGAGCACAGGTAATGGCATAAAGCCGCAAATGGACACAAAACATGATGTACCCCCGGCCTGACCAACCAAGCATCAATAATGGAGGCTAAATAATGGACTTACGGAGGGGTCCAATAACCCATGGACCCCTCCGTAAGTCCGCCGTCTCATTCTTTGCCAGAAAAGGAGACAGCTGCAAGTGAGCAAAATGCCAACAAGAACAAAAAAAAGAGCAGAAGCCTCTGCGCTGGAGGAAGGATGAAGCTCCCCGACCCGACCCCCAGAGGCCAAAGCCAAGAAAAACAAAGCCTTTTGAAAACAACTGTGGACCGAAGGGGCCACCACAAACCGAGGTGGAGAGAAAAGAGCACCCGGTCCAAAGACCAGGACGGCTCAGGCGGTGCATGAGCAGGCCAAAGGTAGAAAAACGCATGAGAAAGCTTACAAAATGGAGCAGAAGTGACATCCACCACGAACGCAAGCTGGAGCGGCTCTGCCAGTACCACACGATAAAGAGGCAATGGTATCGGCATAAGATGTCGGTCATGAAAGACCCCCCAAAAAAAGAGGAAAGACAAAACTGGAGGGCAGGGGGGGGGGGCATGAACGAGCGGCTTCTCAGGTTGATGATAATTTTTTGTATCCTTGTTTTTCTTAGGGGGGAATTTTTAGCCTCCATTTTGGTCTTCGGTTGCAATTTTCTACCAGTTGGTTCTGTTTTGGGGTGCCTACCTTTCTGGGTGCCCAACCTTCGTCGATGGCAGACATGAATATACTCTCAAAGAGTGGAGTTTTCCTTGGCCATTGCTCCCTTCACCTCTCTGAGGGAACCAGGTTCTGGCTAGTAGTTCCCGGTAGGCATGACAACTCCATATGACTGACGCCCAGACTAATATAGCTAATATCAGTCCTATAGCTCCAGGGAGCCCACGGGACTTGCCCAGAAAAATAGTAGTATATAAAAGAGTAGGCTAAAGATATTAAAATTTGGCTCATTCATTCACAATATCTTATACACAATACAGAACAAAATAATACCTGCAAGACAACACTGCAACAAATTATTCATAGCAGCACTTCTACCTCTTCATAAGAAGCTCACTAGAAGCACAGTGAGCCTCAAAAAGGTATCATACAAAGGAAACATTTACTGGGTATTCCCCTTCATATTGCTGGTACCTAGACTTGTTCCTTACCACATTTTGTGTGCAGTCCACACCCAATCCCTGTTTCTTTATTAACTTGCTCACTATGTCTGCCCATCTTCTACTTTGCCTTTATCTCCTCCTCCTACTCTCAAATTTACTAATAAACTTCTTTTGCTATTCTATCATCAGTCATTATTGAAACACAGCAATACTAATATCAAACCAGCCCCTTCTCACAAAAATAATTCTTACACTTGCACTACTTGCTACAAGAAGACTTTTCAATGCACTTAATAAAGCTCGACCAACTTCATATACAAAGTTGAGTACGCTCATTAGTATGCTCATTACTCTTCATAGTCCCCCCTCTATTAACTCTGTCATGTGTTTTCTTGTAGCCCATGCAAGCTTTTTGTGATAGATGAGGATGAATGCTTGATTAATTGACCATATAATTAATAAAATCAAGAATACTTTCTCAATATTTGATAACATCACAATATAAGCCATACTCACGTATCGAGTGTTTTCTTTGGTCTAATGTTGTAAGTGAGGAGTGTGGTTGCTTGATGAACTGGTCCTATTAAAAACTGAGAACTTGAATCTCTTTTACAATTTTTGTCTTTCTGTTGAACAGACACCTTTTCACTAACTTTGACACATTCAGTACTTGAGCCGTTTGTACTTGTTATACTTTCTTCAACAGTACTTGTATCTTTGAATGGAATGCCATCATCTTTCAAAAGTGGAAACAGTCTTTCGCTAAGATTATTTAGTTTGTACTGAATTCTATGCACAGCCTCAGATCCCATACAAGAGCTCTCATTATTGATAACAATATGACTTGTTGATGGCGAAAATCGGGCCATCCACTCTTGATACAGAGGATGAGCCATAACTTCAGCAGGAGTGAAATGCACAACCACCTCTGCCAAGTCTCCCTCACATTTAGCGGAAGACTGGTACTGGGTGAAGGCAGATGACTCTAACAAGGCATCAAGGTAGCCTATGGTGGGGGCCTCCATCACTGATCAGATATTAAAGGAATTAATTTCAATACAGTATTATCCAAAACATGCTACCCACGTTGAGTTAAAAAAATGATCAGCTTAACAGTGTAAAAAAAATGCATACTGTATTACTATATAATGTTAAATATAAAAACACTTTCTGAGTAGACATATTTAGTTGACCAATAAGGTAAGAATTTATTGTATCATACACGAGATTTATGGAAAGCATGGTCTGGATGACATACTAGCACCAACAATTCTGGGGTTACCTTGAATTCAGATGGTTCAGAGAATTAATGTCCCCATGGACCTGGCTCTGACCAGGCCTCCTGGTTGGTTGGTGGTCTGGTCAATCAGGCTTCCTTTTCAAACATTTCTGCAAGATCATGTAAGATGCTGGCAGCACTGGATAAGAACCAAATCCAGCCCAGAATGACTCTTAGGAGGCACATTCATGAAGATTTACAAGCCATACCAAATCCTTACCTAATGTCACAAGTGACAGCAAAGAAGTGAGGCTACAAAACTGTTCATTTGACAGTCTGACCATGCCACAAGACCCACCACTATTAATGGCCCCGTTTTCATCCAGGGTTCCCAAACTCACATTGTGTAACATTTTTCCCTAACAGAAATTAGAGAAGTGCACACAAGAAAGAAGCCAAGCAATACGAGACAACAGTATTAAGCACAAGATGCCAACCAAGAAACAACAAAGATACAGGATGATCCTGAATAAAACTGAAAAAAAGACAATGATGAGGAAGATTGTGGAAAAGGAGCCCCAGGCAACCTCATACTGCCTCCGTAAGGAAAGATGCAGGTGGGATGCAAGCAAAGCAGCCACTACTCGCTATACAAATGACAACAGATTGTCAACAACTTCATACACATATAGTAAAGGAGAAAGTTGAACCAGTGAAATACATCACCTGGTCAATCTTGCAAAATAGGTGGAGCCACAAGAAAATGCCCATGTTTGAATACTGGGCGAGTAGTGCCGGAAACCAAGCCTGGGCCAGCCACTAAGGAGCTAGATGGATCATCCTCCTTGAGTAAGACTCCAGACTGGACAGAACCTGATGCAATAACAGAACAGGGGAAAAGGTAAATGCACCTCCACCTCAATCAGTCCACTCAAAAGGCATTCACCATGACAGCCTAATGATTGGGTAACAGAACCACACAGGAGGGTATTCACTGCTTCCACGCCAATGTGAAGAGGTCCACCATGAGGTAACTGAACGTCTCACAGAGCTAATAGAAGGATGTATCCCTGATGGTCCACTTCATGGAACAGGATGAAAACAAGATAAGCCATCAGTGAAAATGCTGGATACACCCGACATGTGGATCAAACCTCAAAAATCCAGAAGCCAATCTACCCAAAGCAGCCAGCTCCACAGAATGAAGGACTGAAGCAATCCCCCCCACCCCCTCGGTTCAGACAATGAACCACCAGGCAACAGTAAAAGTGGAACTGGAGCATAGAGTACATCAAGATCAAGGATGTACTGTAGGTCCACCGAATTCCGCTTTGAGACTGGGAACAACCAGAACACTCACCAAAGGAATGAGACCATCTCAATCACACTTGTGTTTAATCAACCCGCAAAGACCCAAAGTTCCAAGGTCCTACCTCGACCAACAGCAGGCGAGGTCTCCTACCTAATCAGATCGCCTTCGAGAAATGGCCAAACCCCAATAAAACAACAAAATGATCAATGGAGCAGCAAGAGAAAGTCATCACAGACAAAACATAGGCAATGACATCCTCAGAAAAGAGGGGTGAAAAAAAAACAGCAGACAAAATATAAGGGACTAAGCAGAACCTAACAAATGAGTCAAAATGACTTGTCAACACACAATGTGGGCCAAGAAAAATGCCACCAGTCTCCCGAAGGATAGGAGTACAATCTTCAGCAAGGTTGCCAGGGTCAGAACTTTAGGCCTCAAGACTTCCACACATGGAGCAGAATCAAGTGACACCACGTCTACACAGTTGTTCAGAGAGCCTCTCCATTATGACTCAAACATGCAAAACCACTGCCAAGTGGGAGAACACCTTGAGATCCTTCTCAATAAGATCCCCAGACAGCACAGGCAGTACATGAAGATGCCACTTGCCCATAGCCCTGGGGGATCACCAGAGCAAACAGGCAGTACTCAAACAGAGCAAAAGAAGCATCAACCAAAAACACCTGAAAGACACAATTCGCCTCATGCTAATCAAGCTTGTGGGCTCAATAGAACCCCCTCACAACCTCCCAAGGAAAAGGGATGATCATCAGCCAGCCAGGAGGAACTCAAACCAACACTCAAAAGGAACTCAAAAGGCTGTGACAGACCCTGTGAACCCTGTCTATCACACAAGTGAATCTTACCCCTTGAGAGTAAATGAACGTGATACCTCTGAAATGTAGAAGCAGAGAGTACTGTGTACAGAATATGGCAAAAATGAAGACACTAACATAAAACTCTATAATTCTGTGATATAACAGAAGGAAAGAGAAAACAATTAAGCAAGGAGGATTATAATACAATTTATGTCCAATATGAAGAAATATGAAGAAAATAGAAATTAAATAAATTAAATAAATATATGAGTACACATTCATTAATATAAAACAATTAAAATTTATTAAATGTGCTTTACTAATTATTTCTCTATGCATTTGAACTGATTCATATAGATCTTGGAAAATATATATTAAAGCTTACCAATAAAAACAGGGCCTGGATCATCTGGCTCTGTAACATCTGCTGCTCGGACAACATTACCATTGGGGAGAGTTACATCTTGTCCTCTTTTTAATTCTCCTAACAGAGGACCTGCAGGTACACCAGCCTTCACACATTTCTCCAGCTTGAGTGCTCCTGCCTGCAAGGAGACAAACAAATTGGCATTCATCAAACCCTGTGAATAATATTTAATAAACTTGAGGAACATAGCAGGTTGGCTTTTTAACAACTTGAATAAATAAAATAACAAATGAATAGAAAATATTTTAGTGATAGTGGAATGCTCGGTCATTGGTAATATGGCAAGCTGGAGTTAGATAAAGATGTTATACAAGCAACCACTATGATACTATTGCATGCATAAGATCTAGCTCTGTTGTAATCATTGATTTAATCCTTTGCAGCTGTTACATCATCATACAAGAAACTATAAATCAAACATGATTCAATCTAGGTAAATAATTGAACTTTTCATGCCAATATTAGTATTGAAGGCATAACATAGTGCACCTATAGAATTATGGCAGTAATCATGCCATTTATTCATTTATCTGTTAACATGACATGAAATCTTTGTGGCAGCACACTAGTACTGGTGGAGGAATATTATGAGTGCTGTATGAATGGGCTGGTTATGAGGGACAGATGAGATAATATTGGGACACTAGTATATGTTGAATCGTCTAAAAGCTTCCACATTAATGAGAAGTTGGCAACAACTTGAATGACCCAGTGTGACTAGAAGCTAATGGTCAGAAGTTATGGCAACCTGCGGCACAATGGAGAGAGTGTCTTAAAAATGGCCGGGGGATGTTATAGATGTGGGCAGAGATTATTTGTTGGAGATACAATGGTGGAAGAGTAGATCTGATCGGCACCTCATTTAGAAAAGTCAGTGAGCAAAACCCTGGGTATGATGTGCCATGGTGGTATGCCTCTAACTAGTGGACATTATTCTCCATTGGAGTGGGCTGATATGTGGTGGAACTTGCGAGAACATATCATGGCTAGTACTGTATGTGTGTGCTGTTATGAGGTGACTAACTTTGGAGCAGTATTTTGAGACACTCCAGCTGATCTCTGGACACTAGGATTGTGTAAGGATTAGTGGAGAGGCAGGTTAAGTGGTTAGAGTATTTAGGATACTGCTGGTGTTGGAGGATAACTGTAAATATAAAAATACATAATATATTGAGAAGTAGTGTTTAACTCATCCTATCACTGTGTGTTCCCCTGTCAATACTGTGGTCTCAGTAAGAGACTGGTGCTTGTTTCAATCCTGAATGACATATGAAATGGGTGGAACATATGAATGATATAATGAAATAATTACAATATTAGCAAGATTTAAGAAATACTGATCACAGAGAATCAAGGGAGGTAACAATGGCAAAGTGAAAGGAGCCAACAATTTGAAGAAAATGGCCAATGGCCAACTTTAACAAGACATGTGATGTGGAAAATGAGTTTTACAAATTCTAAGGTACATATATAGAAGATTAAGTAGCACAAAAAATGCTAGAAGACATCTGAAGGGTGAAGGTAAGCTGGTGTATCTGTAATTATAAAAACAACATACCTTAGGTGGGGGTCTGCATATGTAAGCCACAGCCATATTCCTACATTTTGTGCTTTCTTCTTGTCTCTGACGCTTCACTGTAGGATTCATATAGTGATCATTACTTTGATTGGGTCTCTTTTTCATCCAAGGCTTCTCATAGGAAAAGAGGTCTTCAACTGGTGAGTAAAAATATTTGTGAATGGATTGTGATATTTAAACTTGATACGAAGTTTATGAGCAGCCCTGTAATCTTATATTTATGCCAGTACTGTACAGTACTTTCATTTTCCAGATTTGCCTAATTTAAGGCAGATAGCAATCCATTTAGCTCTTTTTCCTACCATAAGTAATCATGTGATAAAAAGTTAGGGGTTGTAGTGAGTGTTGAAAAATGGAGTATGTTCATCTGTATGAGGTAGTGGTGTGTCTGTGTGGTGGTAGTGAGAGCCATGTGTGGGCAGTAGAGAGAGCCATGTGTGGGCGGTAGAGAGAGCCATGTGTGGGTGGGTGGTACGGAGAGATGTGTGGGTGGTAGAGAGAGCCATGTGTGGGTGGGTGGTAGGGAGAGCTGTGTGGGTGGGTGGTAGAGAGAGCAGTGTGGGTGGGTGGTAGAGAATGATGTGTGTGGTATTGAGTTTATTCATGGATAACAGTGTGCTGGTGCACAGGTAGTAGTGTAAGTGGTGGGTGAGTAGTGGATGTGTGGGTGGTAACAAATTTGGTGTAGCAAGTGGAGTTGTGTTGCCACCAATCCACAGAGTATCTGCTATTGACAAGGACAAGTGAGACAGGTCCTTTTCAACAACACAATACTCTGTCCCACCAATAAAGCTAAAAGAAGCTCACCATGTGAGCTTCTTTCAACAGCCTACAAGATGGAGGAAAGAGCTCTGAAAGACATAATCGACAGAAGTGTAACTCCTACCACCGCTAAGTAGAAGACAGAGCTCACCATATATAACAAGAATAAGAGTAGTCAACTTGTTCCCAAAGAACTCATCCAACAACAACAAAATGCCTTGAAAGAGATGATTGATGCCTGCCTGTGCATGCTCACTAGGAAACTGGCAAGAATAAGTATGAAGTATATAATTTGCTATAAGGACAATGAAACACTGAACATTATGTACATGACACTCTACTAGACAGTAAACTTATGATAAAATTTTTATAAAAAATAATTTTTAAATTGAATTTATATACATAATTATGCCATTTCTTATATCTTAACCAGGAGAATATGTACACGCAGATACTACCCCTCACCCATTTTACCATACTTTAATTAGAATGAATTACTTACCTTCTTCAGAAGTCCCCTTATCTGCATCCAGTTCTCCAGAGTTACCAGAATTTATAGACTCTTCCATGTTATCCCAGAGAGGAACACACTGGATGATAAGTGGATCAGTTCCTTCACCAATAATACCATTGTTCTCAGTATAGTGTCTGTACTCAATGTTGAGGTCCCTAAACCGCATGAAGTGTCGAGTATCATAATACAGGGAATCCTAGGGAAAATAATAGTACAATATTGCTTAGCAGTTTATCATTTATGCAAAAGAAACAGTTTTAAGGAAAGTACACTTATATGTTATGTATACTATGACATATATAGATGAGGAGCTATAAAAGCACTAGGGAAAAAAAATTAGATTTATTTCAGAATTTCTAACAAGGAACTGATCCCATGTTATAACAAGCAAAATCATGAAATAATGTAATGGAGGTGAAATGTGTGAAAGATAAAATATGGAACATAGCAGTACAAATAGTAGAAGAAAGTGGAGAAGGGGAAAGTAGACTGCATGAGGAAATGTAAGAGTAGATTAATGTAATGGGAGGGAATGTGGAGTAATTTATGAGAACAATAACTGTGACAACATACAGTGGGGCCTCGATTTACTAATTTAATTCCTTCCAGATACGGGTCGTAAATCGAAACGAATTTTCCCATAAGAAATACAGTAATGTAAATTGAATTAATGTGTTCCACATCCCCAAAAATATTAACTTAAAAATACATTGTATACCAGAAAACACTCATTTTGTACTAGCTACAATACAGTACTGTATGTATGTCTTACCTTGAATGAGGACTCTTGTTGGCGTATGAAAGACGGTGAAGAGGAGGGAAGGAGGAGAGGTGTTAGTGTTTGGAAGGGGAGTCCACTTCCATTATAACTTAAGGCAGTGATTACTTTTCTGGGGAACTCACTCTCCTACATTTTGCCTGCATACCATTAGGACCTGCTTGTGGCTCACTGCTTGTGTTCTCACTAAAAACCTGTCTAGCGACATTTGTTTTTCCCTACGTTGTAACACTTGTCTGAAGTGAGACCTCACATTGTCATTAAAAGGGTTAACACAACGGCCTGTTACAGCTCGATTTAGGTGACACTTTTCAGCAAAACTTTGTAATTCTTCCCATACTACACACATTTTCTTAATAAATGAGGAAGGGACAACGTCTACTCTACGTCAACATCCCCTCATGCCATTTTCATGTTTACAAATGATTTCTTGTCTTTCATCTATGGTCCTCCTCACATGTTTTCTTAGGTTGAACCTTACCACTGACTTTCTTGGGACTCATGGCGTGATATATAATAATTACTTTTATGTTCAAAAAACATAAAAGCACTAAAATAATAACATTCTTTACACGCATGATCGTCACTAAGTGAGCGTCTCTTGTAAACTGAAGCGGGGTCGGCCGTGCCACCAGGAACCACGCGATCGGTCAACCCACACGCGTGTCAGCAAAGTCACTAGTCGAGACAAAGGTCGTAAGTCGAGTCATTTTTCAACGAAATTTACACCATAACTCAAAAAATTGTAAATAGCGGCAGTCGTAAGTCGAGGTGCCACTGTAATTAGATAGAATACTGAATCAATAAACATCCTAGTGCTGTAAATCCAAGGATAAGGTCAGTAAATTAATTGCATAATTCATTATGTTGCTTTATGATACAAGTAGGCTAGTTTCTTTTTCCACTTTTTACTCAATAGAACACTTAAACATTAATATTTACAACTCCATCCATTTAACAATAAAATATATACAGCATATATGAAGTAAAGAATGCTTTGGATGTTCAATGATGCAAGAATATCTAAGAAAAACACAAGAATGTATTGTCTGTGAGCTTGACACATTACTGAGAAAATGAGATCTGCAAATTACTCTAACTAATCAACGATTGTCTTTGCTCAACCTGCTTACATTGAAATTTACCTATGCACTTTAAAAATTGGTATAAAAGTGCATTTTTTTTTTTTAAACGTAGGTCGGTATAGGAACAGACGATGTCTGACTCCTTTTAGCAGGATTAGAGCTTTCTCTTCTCACAGCTCATGGTAAGCCTTGACTACCATCGAGTGCCTGTTGTTGGTTCCGGGGACCAATGTCCTCGTGGCCTGGTCTCTTGGCCCGTCCTCCTAATGTTTCCCAACATCAAGAAAACTGTCAATTTAAAGTGTCTTCTCTTAACCTACCAGAGGACCCAAAACAGAAAACGGGACAGTTTGTCACTTTCGCAAGCTGTTTACATTTTCTAGTACGACAATTTTTAGCCTTATGTAATGCATACGAGCGAAAAGCAATGTTCTTTGTAGGACAGGCTGGGTCTCTGACCAGGTTGGTGGTCTGGTCAACCAAGCTGCTGGATGCAGTTGCTCGTAGCCTGATATATGAATCACAGCTTGGTTAATCAGGTATCCTTTGGAGGTGTTTATAAAGTTCTCTCTTGAATACCGCAAGAGGTCAGGCAGTTATTAGAGAGGTCAGCCTTCCTTATGTGTCGAGGGAGAGTGTTGAAAAGTCTTAGGCCCTTGATATTGGTAAAGTTCTCTTGCAGTGTAACTATCGCACCTCAGCTTTTCAACAGGGCTATTTTGCACATCCTGCCATACCTTCTGGTTTCATGTGGAGTTATTTGCACATGCAGATTTGGAACTAGTCCCTCTTAATATTTTCAGCTGAAAATTATTATGTATCTTTGTTTTTCCCATGCACTCTAGAGAATACAGCTTTAACATTTTTAAGCAATCCCAATAACTTAGATGTTATATCGAGTAGATTCTGGCAGTATAAGACCTTTGCATGCTCTCCAGGTCAACAATTTCCCCAGTTTTAAGTGGGGCTCTCTTGTTTGAAAGGTTCTTGTTATTTTACTTGCAGTTGTGACAGCTACTTTATTGAATTCTTTAAAACCCTTACACACTAGTTTTCATTGGAGCACAACCTGCCAAATGGTTAACAATCAGGTACCCAATTACTGTATTGGAACAGAGGTGAACAGTGAAGGATTGGTGCCCAGACAATCCTTCCTGGCTGGGGTTCGAATCCAGTTCCAATTCAGGTACCCAATTACTGTATTGGAACAGAGGTGAACAGTGAAGGATTGGTGCCCAGACAATCCTTCCTGGCTGGGTTCGAATCCAGTTCAAACTGTTCATGAGGTACTGGACAAGTGTTACCACTCCACCCCAAAGTGGGCTGTCCACATACCACCAAATCTGCAATCTCCAGAACTCTGCAAATCATGGGTTACCTGTTCTGTAAATTACCCTAAGTATAGTATATGCATATTAAAACTTGACCAGACAATCCATAAAACATATATTTTTATATATGAAAAATATCATTACCCATGTTTAATTAAATATTAACAATTAAATACTTACCCATGTTTAATTAAATATTAACAATTAAATACTTATAAATACCAATTGCTACAATACTTACAATTCCAGGAGGCCCATGGAGGATGATTTCTGGCACTCCAGTATCCTGTAAAGTTAGAAGAATTCCAGGCAGACCTCCAACATTCTCCCAATCCTTATGGGTAATTAGAATATGCTCCGTCATACTCAACTTCACCTTGTGCTCATGGGCCAGTCTTTGGGTACCCTCACCACAATTGAATAAGTATCTACAAAATAGTAACAAGAAATAATGTAACAATGTAACTACAGTACCTACATCTTTAAATATTGCCCCTTCCTTGAGGGAGTAGCCTTATGTAATGATGTCTTGGAAACATTAAAAAATTAAATTCTTTTACTAAAATATTTAAAATGTTTACCAATATATTTTATATGCCGTTCAGCTTTCCACTTAAATGCAATACTGTACATAACTTCAGTACATAAAATTTAATCTAGGATGGATGTAATGGTTAATGGCAACAGGTAAGAATATTTTGTATAGTTAGTTAATATAAACTGATAATTTAATAATAATCTCTTTGTGCATTGTGTCAAAGAAATGACTTCAAAATACAAAAAACACTTCAAGACTCACAATTAACATGCTGAATATACTGTATTCATAACCACATTACCTGGCTTGCTCTGTAAAGACATACAAAGCCCTGGAACCACCTGGACTGCCTGATCCAAGTACTTGTAGGTATACAGTTGAAGGGGGATATTTCCGAACTTTTTGTCGGCGTGCAAGGCGGATTCCTTGCAGCTCTTTAACATCAACCTTTTCACAAAAATATTACTGTGTATAAATATTATGTAATGTAATTATGTATGAAACGAATTCATTTTTTGAGTCAAAAGACGAGACATTCGTGCAATGTTTCTTGTACTATTGCCAGCTGATACATTCCATTTACTACTATAGAATATGCCTAACCTTATACCTTATCTATTGTAACCTATCCTAATCCATTTTAAAGTATACTAAACCAAACCTATGCTAACATTATAATCAATGATCGCACTTATAGGCCTACACATTAGAAAAGCAAAGTCCACAAAATTTAAAGTGTTACAAATAATCACCTTTTTGGGCATTGTCTCTAAAACGTTGTAAATCTTGTTCCTGGGCCTGTGTTTGCTACTATGTCGTGTTGCTACGAGTGTGGTGGGGACGGGAGCTGAAGCCTGTTGGGTGCTGCTTTTCTGCCATACACCTGATGCTGATCCACCCAGCCTTCTGCTGCTCTCACTAATAAAACAAGTTCCTCTGCTAAGACCGACACATTCCACTCTATGTGAAGTACCGTGAGGCAACAGCCGAGAAGTGATGCAAGATGCCTTAACATTACACTATACAGTCATGCCGGAGGCCAGTGGAAAGAAAACAAACAAGTAATGCGGTGTGGAAATTTACTAAAAATAATTACGGGTCGTATCTTGATTGTCTTCTCTCTCTGCCATGATTAATTGAAGAATAGAATAAAGTCAAATATGTTTATATTATGAATATAAAACTAAAAGACGGCTAGGGAAATAAATATTTTTTAAGTATTTTAATTAAAAAATAAATTATGAGACATTTTACATTACATAATCTTGAAATAATACATATAACAGGCAGCCATATTGCTATTAAACCAGCTGGTTTTACAGTGATCATAAATATAGGAGCTTATGTTTTTAATATCAACAGGGCAATACAGCATCCTATGATGAATATTATATCTTGATAAATATTTATTTTATATTAGGCAACTGTTGAAAGTTGCATCCTAGGAAAGGCTAGTGGTTGATCTTTGGGGACGTCGGGAAGCCTCATAGGCTTACTAACCCCGAATATGAGATCATGAGACTTAACATCAATACTTCTTATATAAATTATCTTAGTAAATCAGTTAGTGCTGCTAAGGCACCAGCACGCAGCCTGCACGCAAATTGGCTGATTAGAAGAGTTGCCAACCTCATGAAAACCTCGGTATCCCCGTGCAATGTGTGCCTGCAGCGATATCTCACCCTTTACGTGTACTCTCTACGACCATATAAGTATCATACACCTCCATCACTAAGGTGAATAATGAAAACGCATGATTATTCAAATTAGCAAAACGTACGTGTCGCAAATTACTTGAAATTAGTTTTTTTTTTTTAAATAATGTAAGTTCATGCACACTTGAGCATCTCTTTACGCAGTATGGCTCTCATCAACAGTTAAAAGTGCTCAAAAGCTTTAATACATATTTACAAAAATTATACTTTTTTATTATGCATTATATGATTCATATGAAGGGTTGGATTAATGCTAGTTTTAGCATGGTCGTATTACAACTGTGGCAGGCTGCTAATGTTCCCCTCTCGTCTCGCTTCATGCAGGTCGGCGTTCAATCCCCGACCGTCCAAGTGGTTGGGGCACCATTCCTTCCCCCGGTCCCATCCCAAATCCTTATCCTGACCCCTTCCCAGTGCTATATAGTCGTAATGGCTTGGCGCTTTCCCTTGATAATTCCTTCCTTCCCCTCTCGTATTTTCCCCTCGACGTGTTTTCTTCGACACACACGACCATTTGGTCCGGGAGACATCTCCCGTCACGCAGGGTGCAGTCGCACCTCCACAGATCTCCAGTATCATCTATTGATACTGATAATGGCTCAAATGGGCCACCACTTACGGGCTATTTATGCCCGTGCCACCTTTTGGGTGGCTTAATCTTCATCAATCAATCTTCGACACACACGGGAGACATCTCCTGTCCACGAGGCTAACCATAGCCCGTGCTTCTTGCCCCGCTCCTGTGCCAGGTAAGTTACGAGCTCACCATAGCCCGTGCTACTTGGAACTTGTTCCGAGTAGCTGAATCTATAACAACAACAACTTCGACACACATACAGGGAGACATCTCCTGTCCACGAGGCTAACCATAGCCCGTGCTTCTTGCCCAGCTCCAGTGCCAGGTAAGTTACGGGCTCACCATAGCCCGTGCTACTTGGAACTTGTTCTGAGTAGCTGAATTTATAACAACAACAACAACTTCGACACACATACAGGGAGACATCTGTCCACGAGGCTAACCATAGCCCGTGCTTCTTGCCCGCTCCTGTGCCAGGTAAGTTACGGGCTCACCATAGCCCGTGCTAATTGGAACTTGATCTGAGTAGCTGAATCTATAACAACAACTTCGACACATTCGATTCATACCAGTTTTTGTCGCCACTCCTCTGCTGTCTTCAAATTAATATGCAGGTTCTCGTCTAATGATACCTAGTTTTAATACTATACTGTTCGGTTGTTTAAGATTATCTATGGCGCAGTGGTAAGACACTCGCCCGCGCTTCGCAAGCCACTTGGCCTGGGTTCGTATCCTGGCTGAAGAGGATTGACTAGGCGCCAATCTCTAATTGTAGCCTCTGTTCACCCAGCAATAATGGGTACCCCAGGATTTGGCGGGTCGTATTCCAGGGAAAATTAAGAATTAAGGACCTATCCGAAACGCTATATGTTTTAGTGGCTTTACAAGAATGTAGGAACGTTTGTAATATAATAAAGTAAAAATAATGTGGTTTAAAGTTTCTCCTCCAATAAAGGGTGTGAAATTTAGTCACTCCCCCATCTGCACAATGACCAAAACGGAAAAACATTAATACTATAAAAATAATAATTTTTAACCATCTTTCTAAAAATATTGAATTTATTTTAATCTCTCTGTTATACTTTTGTAAATAATAAAACAATAAATAGATACGTTGTAACGTATGTTAAGCGTAAGTGTTTACGATGATTAGAGTCAGAATTTGGTGTTTATTTATATTTATTGAGTATAGTCTTTGTTACAACAGTCAGTTTGTTGGCAATGTAGTGAAGTGTCGTAGTAGCTGAGACGAAGCCTGGAGCAGGGCAGAGAGCTTGAGCGAGGCCGGGGGTAGAGCTCGGATGCAGGGTAGAGTGTATATAGAGCTGGTGCTCTGAATGTGAGCGGGGTCAAAGAGCTGGAATGCGGGACAAGAACGTGGAAGCTCGATGCAGCCGGAATCTGGCTGTTTGTTCTGTGTGGAGGCTGCAGCCTCTCGAGAGAGGAGTAAATAGAATCGTCGAGTGTCACATTGCTGCTGGTGCATGTCAATGGTGCTGAGCATCTGCGGTATCTCTCAAGCATCCCAGTTAGACTGATGATGATTCGCTGGCGAGGGCTTCCTGTACCCTGGGGAAGATATATTATTTTTAATTAGTTGTACATTTGGGAATTGTAATTAGTGGACCAAGAATTAGCGTAGGACGTCTAGGAATGTGGAACACTTGGAGATAGGTTTTGTAGAATTAACAGATCTATCTCATTATCTGCACCTAAGCTAGTGAGAATATGGAGCAAGTATATTGCTTATTATATAGTTGCTACAACGCAATAAGTAACTGGCTCCTTTTCTTAATAAAGCTCATTATTAGGTAATAAGTTCATTTACTTTAAATCTTGGGAATTACTATTTATTAATAGGATATAATTCCTAAAGCTGGACCACTTAAACAATTCAGAAGAGTTACTGGTTGCTTAAACAAACTTCTTTTGTGCTGGGTGGAGGGTGGATATAGAAGTTATCAAACATTACTGTCAATCTGGGCACACGCTCTAAACGGTTCGCCCCCTTGGGCTAGACCACATGAGACGCATAGTCTAGTTACGCAGCTGTGTATAAGTGGCTTTATTTATATACAATCCTTGTACCTATATTCTCATGCATATTTTAAAATAAATTATTAAAATGACTATTATATTATTAGTACATTAATACAATTGGAGTACGTTAAAGAGGTGTTGGGTTTATATATCGGTGTCCCATTGTTTGGGGTTTGGAGATGGCAGCAATATATGTATGCTTGCAACAATTTAACGGGCTATATTATGACTGCTTGAGTCAAGGTGAGTCAATGTGTGTTAAGATTTTATTGGCTGTTATGGGGGTCTACTGTATTAAGGAGAAGGGTCAACAGTTAGAATCAGGATGTATCACCATTAATGGAGATCATAAAGGCCCGGCCCCCAATAAAATATAAAACAGTGTTAACTTAGTGGCTTCAAGAAACTGTCAGCCTAGAGGTAGATCAGTGATCTCCTACACAGGAAGATGGATACTCCTTTAAAACTAACTTATTTATTAAACCCTCTTAACAACCCCCCATATACATTAAATAACAATAACAATAATTACTTTACCACACTATCTTACGTTAAAAGCCTTGGTCCACATAGACGGATACAAGGGTTTACAATTAGGACAAGCTAGGGTAAAGTCTATTAGGCAAGAACTTGAAGCTTGAGGCAGCGTAGGGTAGTGAGCCCACATGGTGCACCCTAACACAAAACAACACTTAGGGGTACCCAAAACACTGGCTTATACTACACAATATCTACACAAGTCTTACAATTCCAGTAGTATGCACGGTTACACATGAAGGTACTTAACTTGGTTGTTACAGGAACTTAAGGTAAGGGAAAGAGGGAAGGCAGAGGAGAATCCAGGCAGAGTCCCTCAGGTAGGTCTCTACATCACACAGCCCGAACAGAGAAGAACACAGGAGCCTCCAGTCTCAGCTCTCTCTCCAGCTGTTGCCGAGGAGACGACAACTGGACAACAGGTGATCGTGCCGCTTGTAAACATTACAAATCTTCACCGACGTAAAACTGGTTACTTTAATAGTTCTAATAGTTATAATTAGTTTGATTAGTTAGATTAGTTGATAACAAAAACAAGCTCAAGAGTCTGAAAGCTCTGTAAGAAACAAAATTCGTCTTACGTCTGGCAAGGAAGATAGGAACAAAGGCACGTCAACAAGCGCAACAAATAATGTAAAGTAATTTATTTATAGCTCAAATTTGACCTCTGGTTTCCACTGAGGAACCCAGGGTAGTAACAATGTGCATGACCCAACATACGGTCATACCCGGGTCTTCCTGCTGGAGATCTTCAAGTCATCTCGGCCATAACTTCCTCAAGTGCGCTGCGGCAGACAAAACATTTTTATTATGGTTCCTGATTAATCGAGCCCCAATTTTCTTTATTACTATACTATGAGGGGGAACCCTGTAGTGCCCGGGTCGACCTCAAAAGCCCGTGCAATTGAAGTGTTGGGAGACCACATAATGCAAATCTACCATCAGAACAGGCATATTGCAAGTCAATAGTTGAATTCTGTAATATTTGGAACAAGTTATAAAACACTGTGGATTGGCGCCGAACATTTCATATCCACCGACTTCATGATGGGTGGCAAAGGGGCCGACCTCAACCTCCCTATGACAGTCCTTCCCCACACCACTAGTGGCCCTGCAAATGTTAATGAGGTTAGCCCTAAGCGTTTGACCTCCAGCTTTGGACAGACATACTATTTTATAAATACAGATGATTGCTGTTACAGTGAA
>WNGS01165318.1:5413104-5423507 GCA_020271785.1 Procambarus virginalis | reverse complement strand
AAAGACACTTCTACTTTAAAAGGTTAACGGATAACATAGGCTAAACAAAACATGAGGAGGACATCCAGCAGGTAGAGCTGAAAAAATGTACATGAAGGAAACAGAGAGATGAGGCCATACAACATTCTGTCCACCTGCCACCCTATTCGTACCTCCTGCCCTAGACAAATACCACTCCCATACGGGCCGTGAGCTGAAACGGTGCGCCCCGTCGCCAGGTCGATCACCGCTGCCCACCCAGGCGCCCCGTCGCCAGGTCCCGTACCATCACCGCTGCCCACCCACGCGCCCCGTCGCCAGGTCCCGTACCATCACCGCTGCCCACCCACGCGCCCCGTCGCCAGGTCCCGTACCATCACCGCTGCCCACCCACGCGCCCCGTCGCCAGGTCCCGTACCATCACCGCTGCCCACCCACGCGCCCCGTCGCCAGGTCCCGTACCATCACCGCTGCCCACCCAGGCGCCCCGTCGCCAGTCCCCGTATCCATCCCTGCCACCCAGCCCTGACCCCCGTTACCCCCTTCCACCAGGCGGCCCGTCGCCAGGGCACTCCTACCATCACCGGGGGGGGGGGGGGGAGCTGCACCACCCACGCGCCCCGTCGCCAGGTCCCGTACCATCACCGCTGCCCACCCAGGCGCCCCGTCGCCAGGTCCCGTACCATCACCGCTGCCCACCCACGCGCCCCGTCGCCAGGTCCCGTACCATCACCGCTGCCCACCCACGCGCCCCGTCGCCAGGTCGATCACCGCTGCCCACCCAGGCGCCCCGTCGCCCAGGTGAGGGGCAGGAGTCGAGGGACAGGTGAGGGGGAAGACGAGGTAAATGCTAGGAGGAATGGAAAACAAATAATAATAACTTTCCTATCACTAGCGTTGGGGCTAGTGATAGGAAAGTGGACGTGAGGGGTGAGAGATTACGAGGCATATAAGCACTGGAAATGTCCATGTGGGGGGGAGGCGGGGGGGGGGAGTTAGAGAGAAAGTGAGGGGTAGAGTGATAATAATATAGCAGAGAGCGTGACTGCTGGGGAGAGAAGGGCGTAACAGCACGTCAGGTGAGAACAACGGCTATTTAAACTTACCAAGACAGCTATATATAGAGCGGGGGCGTGCACAAAGCCAAGAGAAATACACAATACACACAAACAGCCTATTCTTATATGAACGCCGAGATACGCCAGTGACATACAACAGCCTGTCATTCTTGTATGACATCTCCAAATTGGTCGCCAAATCAGTGATACATACTCTTGCGCTGTTTGCTATTTACACAGGGTCGCTACAAGAACAGACGACCCCTGACTCTCTGCTTTGGCAGGTTACGAGCCCTTCCCTCTCCAGAAGTTTTTCCTAGAAGACGGCCCGCCATTCGCTTAACAACTAGGTTCCCAATTACTGCTGGGGTATCCGGACCGGTGTTGAAGATTGGCTACCAAATTTTTTTTCTAACAAGGACTCGAACCTGGACCAAATCGCTAAGCGAAGAGCAGAGCGAGTGTTACCACTGTGCCACCATCCACTGTCGGATGTATGATGTGAATAACATTCTAAAGTGATTGTTGTCTAGATTCCTGAAGACCTGGTATAATGTTTATAGATTGTAGTAGTAGTATTTTAGGCATCCATCAGTCTCAGGAACTCTGGACTTGCGCTCTGGTTGTCGGTCTGGAAGTGGCCTCACCAGGGCGCAAAGGCCAGGGTAGGTTGATTCGGGGAGAAGCGTTAACCAGGCAGCAGGTCCCCCCTCTCTCTCCACGGCGCTGAAACTGCTATATCATTCTGGTTATACTGTACCCCTCAGTTTATCAGACACTCTTGTACTGTGCACTTCTGTTTAAAGTCTTAGATTATCTGCATTGTCTGTTAAGCCCTAGGGCGGTCTCCACGCTCTCGGTAACCTCTGCTGGTGGCTGGTACCTCCTCCTGCCTCGAAATAATTTTTGTTTTACTGTGTTCCATCATAGACTGCTCTTCCCTTTACTTATTTTACCACTGGAGTCGCACTAAGACCTAGACAATATTTAAGTCAGGCTTCTAAAAAAAAAACAGTTTTTTGATCGATGACGCCAGAGGCGACTAGTTTATTGTGCACCCCATATTCATCCCGTGAGCGGTTAGCGCAAAAGGATTACAGAGGGCACAAAAGGTCTTTATTAGACCTCAGCAGAGTTTATTACATTAACAATTACATCTACTCTGCACAACTTTAATTATAATGTCGCTAGTTACAGAGATGTTGTCTACTTTAATAGCTATGTATTTACAAGTGATCATTATACAGTATTGGTAGGCCTTTTCTCCTCTAATTACATAACTGTTTTAACTTGGAGGTATTACAGGGTCATATGAAAGCTGCTGTTTATTATTTGTTGTCTTCACATATACTGTTGTTCCTTAATCTCGCATGTTATTTATCTACTAGAAGCGAAGCATGGATACAGTGCAAGGATTTCAGGTATTTTATCCTTAGTAATAAGATGGTTTGTCATTTCATACAGTGTCGAGTTTAAGATTTATCTCTAAATGGTTCAGTTTTTATCACAGTCTAAAATGTAATGCTCTCGTGTGTCTCCCTGTCTCTGTCCACACACTTATACTTTACTTCATCTAGATCCATATAGATGAAGCAAAGTGTACTGTGGCCTGAACTGTCTGAGGACACCTGTAGCCATTCATGTTGTTTCCTTTTTCATTTAGGCACTCGTATAACTTCATAACCATTATCAATATATATATATATTAAAAAATTAATTAAAAATAATATTATTAATATATACTTATATTAGTATATCTAATATTTATAATATTATGTTTATGTATATATATATAGTATATATATTATATATAATATATATATATATATATATATATAGTATATATACTCTTATTAGATATATATAGTGCTATACCTATTAGCTCACGAATCGCCTGTACGTCGCTGACAGCAAGGCCCCTATTGCGTAATAGCTTAACCTTGAAAAGAATTAATATGATGTTTACCCATTTCTGTATGGTCTTTTTATGGAGAATTCGGAAGACCGCCTAACCCTACAACAACTTATAGGTTAGGTTAGGTTAGGTAGCCGAACATGTAGCTTTAGGTTATGGTTAGTGTCGAAAAACAATTATTCTGAAAACTGGCCTATTAGGCAAATCGGATTGCATAGGCTGAGAAGTGTCTGCTATGGCGACATTATATAGATACTATATATATGGTATATATAATATCCTTCTTCCTGTACGTGAGATAAGGCTCCTATGTGTTAATTTTTAACTTGTAAAAAGTTGTTTACTATGGTCAGAACAACAAATATCCCCTTGTGGATTATTTAAGTATAGACAGTTTCCACCTGCGTCCCCTTGTTAGTGAACAACTAATGACACACAATCTCTATCTCCCTGCGCATTCCTGAGTGTTCTATGAGGTGATCATGTCTCCCCTCGGTTATTCTTCTTCAAACGACATGAAATTCAATATATATTCGTGCTTCTGTATAACTCCTGCCTCTCACTTCCGGGACTTGTCTGATGGCATACCTCTGTATTTTTACGGTAACACACATGTCATATATTCCACAACTGGTGTGACACATGTGGTACACAAGGGATATATGAAAGACTTTTGTTTAGATTTGTAGGTCTGTTGTGGTCAGTCTAGGAAGGATTTGTCTCCCATTTGGTACGTTACCTCCAGCCTCCTGTTTCCAATACCCTGATTCATTACTTTGTACGTGCTAACGCCCACTTGTTAGTTCATTCTTCCACTCTATCCAGTCCCTAGAGTTTCTTGCCATCTTCTATTATGCATTTATTCTCCTTCCTCCCCTTCATTACCATCTTTCTCCCCTCTATAACCCCCCCCCACCTCTCCTTACCCCCTTCCCTCCCTACTTCCTCTCACCAGCTCTTCCCCCTCTCATCATAACTCTGATGGTGTCCCCGTGTCCATTAGGGGACGACTTTACAGCCTGCGGCAGGCTGGCCGACACGTCGTGGCGCTGCTCAGAGTGGCAACACTCGCTCAAATTTCCCAACGTTAGAATTCATTTTGTATATTTCTCCTTGTGATTTATTCTATTTGACTTCAGTTTTCAGAAGTGTAAAGCGACTTCCGTCATCATATGGGTAAAACTCGTGAAACGTGTAAAAGTTGAAAGAGAAATAAACGTTAGGATCTTTAAGAGACTGAGCGAGGGAATGTACTACCCATAATACACTGCTAATGGTAAATGTAACCAAGAGTAGATTGTTCTTTGACACAATCAACTTTTCTTTGACACTGAGTTGATTGTTAATGATAAATGTAACCAAAGTTGGTTAAGAGTGCATCTTGTACCAACGTTGTTCTTATGAAGAGTGTACCAGCCGTGGCGTGTACTGTGGATGGTGCACGTGGTGCACTACATAAAGTATTCCACGTTGCGTAACTTTGGTGGTGAGTACACGCGGTATATATGTTGTACCGTGGTGGCGTGTACATGTCATGTAATGGCAGTACCATGGTGTTCTGTGGTGAGTGTCTGCATGTACCATGGTGTGTACCGTGGTGGAGTGTACCATGGGTGTGTACTGTGGTGGAGTGTACCATGGCATGTACCATGGTGTGTACCGTGGTGGAGTGTACCACGGCGTGTACCATGTGTGTACCATTACCATGGTGTGTACCATGGTGGAGTGTACCATGGCATGTACCATGGTGTGTACCGTGGTGACAGGGTGTCAACACAGGCAGCAGCAGCTGGTGATGCTTCAGCTGGTGCCAAAACTTCATATAACTACTCATCGATCTATAAATACATCTCTCAGTGGGAAAATGGAAATAAGAAGTCTTCACTTGATCAATCATTACCAGAATACAAGGAAATGTACGCCATGCATTGTTGTGGTGGAGAAGAAGCCATAGTGTGGAGGAGGTGTGGTGGTGTGGTGGAGCTGTGGTAGGGGTACGGCTGGGCATGGCTGCCAGTGCCCCACCAACCCTTTCCTGTCAGGGTCCTCCGCAGCCACCACCACCACACTGAGGGCCACGCCTCCCCCTCTCTCACTCCTCGAATCGTGGTAGTGGTTCTGTATCAGCACCTCTCACTGCCCCCTCTTCTCTACTCCGGTACCACTCCTCTGCCTACTCCTTCACGTGTCACACCACCCTCACAACCCACACCCTGACAACCCACACCCTCACAACCCACACCCTCACAACCCACACCCTCACAACCCACACCCTCACAACCCACACCCTCACAACCCACACCCTCACACACACGACCAAAGTGTCAAGGGACCACGCGCGGATGCATATTCCCGGCTGCTGCAGATTGATGTCCGCGATCTCATAAACCTCTACACGAGGGCCCTGTGATTTAACAGAACTAATTAAGTACAGTGATTTCCAATGGTACTGTTAAATGACATGATGTAAGAGGCAGAACTCAGAGGTTTCGTAATGCACTGAAGACCTATGCATCAATTCCCCTGGTTATGGAGCAGAGCACCGACATGTGTGGGGACGCCGCAGGGGTGACGACAAGGAAGTGGCGGCCACTGGCCAGCTCCAGCACGCGGGGAAGTATGGCGAGCCTGTGAACACCTAACAGTGCCTGGTGCTCCTCCTCCTCCTCCTGTGCCCTGAGGCATACATTGTGTGGTGAGACTGAAAACATTATGGCCACACACACCCACATGACCCCGGTCACGTGACGGAACGGCTGGATGCAATCCCTGCTTCAGAGAACGACACCTTCCAAGCGCTTCTGACCTCCCCGTATGACGAGACGACGCTGCGACCTACACACGAACACTACAACGACTACCGTCATATTAAGTGTGACACCTGCCGCCTCCAACACCACCACACCAACACCACCACACCATCACCAACACAACATCACCAACACCACGGTAAGTTCTCACTTCCACCTGCCAGTTCTTAACTAATTATTGCCGTTTATTTTACCTTTGATTTATTAATTCCTATTTATACATTCTTACCTCTTCCATTTACTTACCTATTTAAGTTACCTGTATATTAGTCAAATACAATGCGAACATGAAATATTAGAGCCGACAGTCTAAAAGGTCAGGCCTGAACACTGCAGACCGTCCTCGTAAGGTTTCCCCAACGTCAAGAAAACGGTCAATTAAAAGTGTCCTCTCCTAACCTACCAGAGAACCTAAAACATAAATCGGGACAGTACATCACTTTCGCCAGCCGCTTCCATTTTCTCGTAAGACAATTTTTGGTCTTATGTAACGCATACGAGCGAAATGCGACGTTCTTTGTAAGAGGACAGGTTGTACCCTGTGCCCGACTCGGCACAGCTTATTCCTTCTGAACACTGCACATGACAGTGTATCTGCTGGACAACCAGAGTTCAGCAGTGGTTGTCACTTTATTCCAATATACTTCAAGACTTTACTGTAATGCCCATAAGCCAAAATAATATTTTTACGATAGTGAGTAAGACGACTGGACCCGGCACAGTATTCCTGACGTACCAGTCATGTACAACCCCCCAGATGACACCAGAGGGCTCAGGGAAGACGAGAATAATGGAAATACTCCACACGTCACAGATGACTGATTACCCTAAATGGTGGCAAGTGGACGAGAACTTATAGTTGGAGGTATTCAGGGATTTTGAGTATAGGAAACATGATTAGGCAGTACAAGTTTTCCATGGAGAGGATGATACGTGGATGTTGAGGTTAGGGGCCACACGAGACAGGTGCTTCATGGCCACACGTGACAGGTGCTTCGTGTCCACACGTGACAGGTGCTTCATGGCCACACGTGACAGGTGCTTCGTGGCCACACGTGACAGGTGCTTCACGGTCACACGTGACAGGTGCTTCATGGCCACACGTGACAGGTGTTTCATGGGCCACACGTGACAGGTGCTTTATGGCCACACGTGACCGGTGCTTCATTACCACACGTGACTGGTGCTTCACGGTCACACGTGACAGGTGCTTCACGAAGAAGCACCTGTCACATGCAACAAGGAAAGGATGAGTTGGCATCATTACACCTGGCATTAACTTACAATATGGTGGGTTTGAGGGGCGGACGAGGGAAGGGGGGACAGCTCATCCTCCTGTATAGACAGTAATGATAGTAACAATGTGGACCATCAAACATATATTGACGTAATAGACAATTAGAAAGTAAAATTTGGCACTACCGACTTTGGACAGACGGAAAAGGTTTTGTATTTATGTTGCTAATAAATAAAGCCTAACCTCACCACCCTAGGCCTAATATACGTTATTTGAGACCTAATATAGTATATATATGTGCTATATTAGGCCTAGGAATATTGGCTTTGTTTTAGCTTTATTTTTCCTGACTATAAAGGTAATACAGTAGTGCCAAATTTTATTAATTATCCATTACGTCCATATATGTACGCTGGTTCATATAGTTACAAATAATACTATTTAAACAGGAGGATGGGCTGGATAAAAGCTATGGGAAGCCGCCTGGTGAGATAACATTGGATTATGCAGTTCGATTGCTCAGTCGAACTGTAAGATGAGAGGAGGAGTAACAGGTACAGAGGGAGATGGGAGTACAGGAAGGGAGACTACAGGAGGGGAGGCTCAGAGACACTTCCTCCAGGAGCATGACTCGGAGAGCGAGCTGGAGGGATGGACAACAAATGGATGAGTACACAACAAACTCATAAATGTCCAGAAGCAGCAGCAGAGTCTCCACGTCTCCATTCAGAACACAAGCAGGCAAAAGAACACGATTGGCCACTTGCTCACCAGACAATGCAAGCAGGCCACAGACACGAGGAGGAAGGCTTGGGGACTGTACACACAGCACAGTGCCCAGGCAAACAGGGTGACACTCAGGAGGACACTAAAGAGCCAGGAGGACAACAGATGCAGTGTAGAGGTGGCAGAGCAGCTAAATGTAAAGATCAGGTGTAACTATTACACGGCCATATAGCAAGAAACACTACACTAACGCATAAGTTATTGCATTAAAAAAGATGAAAGCGTCTTCAGCCACAGTGTAGCTTGTGCAGCCAGAACACTGAGTCAGCCACAGTGTATCCGTTGTCGTCAGAACACTGAGCCAGACAGTGTAGTCTGCAACGTAAATAACTGCTGTATATTTCTAAAACAGGGCAGAAGAAGCGACATTCTGAGCTGTGGTGGAGGTGCGGAGCCCCTCGGGGCTGTGGACGTCCCCACCACACACACACATGACACAGGTGACAAGCGAGCCGCAAAGTCGGGATTGATTGATTGATGAAGATTAAAGCACCCAAGAGGTGGCATGGGCATGAGTAGCCCGTAGATGGTAGATGTTTGGAGTAAATATGATCTTCAGTCGTGTAACATCTTGAAGTGTGTCTGAGCCTGTCTTTAGCCCGTGAAAGTCTGGAGTAGACGCGCAGACCACCATCACCACTCTGGGCACGCTACACGTGGTTAGGTTCCTCCCGCCTGTATAAGATAAGGAAAAACTAGAGGACTCTAGACGGGAGACATTTCCTGTCCACGAGGCTAACCATAGCCCGTGCTTCTTGCCCAGCTCCTGTGCCAGGTAAGTTACGGGCTCACCATAGCCCGTGCTACTTGGAACTTGTTCCGAGTAGCTGAATCTATAACAACAACAACAGAGGACTCTAGAAGGAGTTGCTGGCGTTCCCAGCCACGTGCCGCTGTACAGCCTGGCGTTTCTTCGCCAGACCTAACCCCCCTCCTCCCCCCCCAAGTATACCTGTTTCCAACAACCTGTCCTCCTACACAGAACGTCGCTTTTCGCTCGTATATGTTACATAAGGCCAAAAATTGCTGTACTAGGAAAGCGGCTCGCATAAGTGGCGTACTGTCCCGTTTTCTGTGTCGGGTCCTGTGGTAGGTTAGGAGAGGCACTTTAAATTGACCGCTTTCTTGACGTTGGGGAAACCTTAGGAGGACGGGCTGGCCTGGAATACGAAATAAACCCGCCAACAAACAGGTACAGTCACATGGGTAAAGATGTTCTATTACAGGATGCAAGAATAAAGAGGGTTAAACAGGTTGCAACCCAAAACAGCTCAACGGGACAATGAAAGTCGATGTTTTACCCCACATGTATTTATCTTTATATTCCATTAAAATCTTTCAAGAGAACTCGCGTATAAACGCGAGTTTACACGGCGCTGGAACCAATCGTATTGGCGTTCACCTTTCCATTCGGGACTTTCAGCGCCGTGGAGAGGGAGGACCTGCTGCCTGGGTAACAGCTTCTCCTCCATATCAACCTACCCTGGCTTTGCGCCCTAGTGAGGCCACTCCAGAGCACAACACCATAGTCTCCTGAGACTGATGGATGCCTACTACACGCGTAAACTCTTGTCTTGCACTTGTAGTTCTCCAGCTGACTTACAAGTGTTACAGGCGTTGCGCCAGAAATCTCCTCCCAGTTCTCAATATTAATACGTGTTGACAGCTTTAAAAACACGACTGAAATGTATTAAATTGGATGAGTAACATTGCGAGAGATTTTTTTTTACATTTAAAACATGAACAAAAATTAAGTATTGCGTCAGCTCTCAGTAATCACTCACTGCGCGCCATGTTCATATATTAGTTTGTAATTCAGCGCAAAGGCAAAAGACATTATTTTGTGTGGTTGTTGAGCGAGCTGTGCCCCTAGGAGATGGTCCAGGCAACTAGTTCTCCCAGGAGATGGTCTAGCCGACCAGTTCTCCCAGGAGATGGTCCAGGCAACCAGTTCTCCCAGGAGATGGTCTAGGCGACCAGTTCTCCCAGGAGATGGTCTAGGCAACCAGTTCTCCCAGGAGATGGTCTAGGCGACCAGTTCTCCCAGGAGATGGTCTAGGCAACCAGTTCTCCCAGGAGATGGTCTAGGCGACCAGTTCTCCCAGGAGATGGTCTAGGCAACCAGTTCTCCCAGGAGATGGTCTAGGCAACCAGTTCTCCCAGGAGACGGTCTAGGCAACCAGTTCTCCCAGGAGACGGTCTAGGAAACCAGTTCTCCCAGAAGATGGTCCAGGTAACCAGTTCTCCCAGGAGGCGGTCTAGGAAACCAGTTCTCCTAGAAGGTGGACCAGGCAACTATTCTTTGCCTTGCGGCATATTCATGTGTAGCCTTGCGGCCATTTTCCTCGTACTAACCCTTGCGGCGTTTGTGGGAAATTCGAATATTCCCTCGGATATATGCAGCATTTGACCATTCCCCAGGATGCAACTACAACAGTCGACTAACACCAGGTTCTTAATCACTGCTGGGTGAACAGAGGCAACGGGTGTAAGGAGACTTGCCCATACGTCCGCCCCTGCCTGGGACAGTGATGAAATAGTGTGTAGGGAAAATGGTTACGGGGACGAAGATAATGAATAGTGAAAGATGTCGCGTCCATCACCCGAGCAACGCGGGT
>WNGS01165318.1:5401030-5413004 GCA_020271785.1 Procambarus virginalis | reverse complement strand
GATCTAAATATGTATCAAGCGACGCCGCATAACAAAGGGAACATAACCGCAGAAATGCTTTTAGTGGTCTAACTGGCTACACACAGGGAATGCTACACACAGCCATTGTGTTGTGCTGCGCACGTAAACATGTCCACGAATTATATAAAAATTACACTTCTTATTGCTTGGAGGATAATATACAAACCCTCTCAACTAATACGACGTTATGGTAACCGGCGTACCAAATACAAGGCCTCCACAGCTGCTTCAGGTGAACCTCTGATTCACGGCGTCACCACCACGGCGCCTTTCTCAGCTGACGGCCACTTAGTCAACGTCTGGCCCGAGTGTCGTCTCTCTCTCACACACACACACACACACACACACACACACACACACCACACACACACACACACACACACACACACACACACACACACACACACACACACACACACACTACCAGTCTGGTAGCTGAGTGAACAGCGCGCTTTACTCGTAATTCTGTGGCCCGGGTTCGATTCCCGGACCAGGTAGAAACAAATGAGCAAAATTTCTTTCACCCTGATGCGTCTGTTACCTAGCAGTAAATATTTACCTGGAAGTTAGCTAGCTGTTTTGGGCTGCTTCCTGTGTGTGTGTGGGGGGGGGGGGAATAGTAACTGTTGATTGACAGTTGAGAGGCGGGCCGAAAGAGCAAAGCTCAACCCCCGCAAGCACAACTAGGTGAATACAACTAGGAGAATACACTTTTAGACACAGCCACTTCATACACAGACATATTCTTATGACATGGACATTCATGGTGCCCATATCTTAAGAAGGACATCATCAAACTGGAAAAGGTGCAAAGACATGCCACTAAGTGGCTCCCATAACTAAAGAACAAGAGCTACGAGGAGAGGTTGGAGACATTAAATATGCCAAAACTGGAAGATAGAAGGAAAAGAGGTGATATGATCACTACGTACAAAATAGCAACAGGAATCGGTAAAGGTCATAGATTTAAACTAACTAAACAAAGATGCCGAAGAAATGTAAGAAATTTCACTTTCGCAAATAGAGTGGTAGACGGTTGGAACAAGTTGAGTGAGAAGGTGGTGGAGGCCATAACCGTCACTAGTTTCAAAGCGTTGTATGACAAAGAGTGCTGGGAAGACGGGACACCACAAGCGTAACTCTCATACTGTAACTACACTTGGGTAATTTTTTTGTTTTTTTCTTGGGCACACACACACACACACACACACACACACACACACACACACACACACACACACACACACACACACACACACACACACACACACACACACATACACAGGTATTAGAAAGAACTTTTTTAGTGTCAGAGTGGTTGACAAATGGAATGCATTAGGAAGTGATGTGGTGGAGGCTGACTCCATACACAGTTTCAAGTGTAGATATGATAGAGCGCGATAGGCTCAGGAATCTGTACACCTGTTGATTGACGGTTGAGAGGCGGGACCAAAGAGCCAGAGCACAAAGAAACCCCCGCAAACACAACTAAGTGAGTACAGCTAGGTGAGTACACAAGTCACAAGTCAAGTCACAAGTCAAACACAAGTCCTCGCAGCCGAGTGGACAGCGCTCTGGAGTCGTAACTTAGGGCCCGCGTTCGATTCCTGGACGAGGCAGAAACAAATGATCAGTTTGTTTCACATGATACCGATGTTCACTTTGCAGTAAATAAGTACGTGGGAGTTAGACAGCTAATACTGTTTCTGAGAGTGAGAGAAACATATAGTAAATATGATAGAGGAAATATAGGTCGGGAGTCAGTACGTTAGACAATCCATGGGTTAGAAAGGCGGGGTCCTAAAGCTAACAGATGGATCCTGCACAAACAAATAGTAAATACACATGCACACACACACAACATTTGTGTTCTGCAAGCCTCGGACTCAGGTTTGATTCCCGGCTAAGGCAGAAACAAATAGATAGTTATTTCACCTGATGCCTCTGTTCACCTAACAGTAAATAGGTACCTCGGGGTTAAGTCAGCTGTTGCAAGCTATATCCTGTAGATGTCTGTGTGTGAGATAGAAAGAGAGAGGGAGACGTAATAGCTATGATAGAGGAAAATAGATCAATATAACATGCCTTCTCACCATGGTAAACCAAGTGTATAGTAAATTTGATTAGGATACTGTGAGAAACATGCAATAATGAAGTACGAGAAGGATCCAGGGGCTCTAGCGCCGTGTAGACAAAGTAGTGAGCTCGGCGTCTCGATTAGGTCAAGTTTTTATGAGGTTTGACACAGGTTAGTTAGATAGGCTGCCCGTGGGTTGCATTCTTGGACGGTACGATTCGTATTTCAGACACCCGAAATAGTCATCCCATCCTCGTAGCATTAGCCCATCCTCAAAGCATTGGGCAAAGGTTTTTCAGTACTGCAGCCCTCCACAAGGTTTAAACATTTAATTTCCATAATCTTGACATTCAACTGATTACATTCGATGCTTTTCTCGACAGTATTTAATTCACTACCAGTGTCCCAAGTCTGCTTCCAAATATGCTTTCACCCTCGTACTTTAATTTAGTACAAGTATTTGCCAACGTAACCAAACCACTTATAAAGCTAATTTTTCTCATATAATTCTGTATTTCATTAAACTGTATGAAAATTATTAAATGTTAACTCTTTGGAGACGGGTGATCAAAGGCCGTCCAAAACGGTGTAACTGCTCCACACAGGATAACCACTCCATGCGTGATAACGGCTCCACACACGATAACCACTCCATGCGTGATAACGGCTCCACACATGATAACCACTCCATGCGTGATAACGGCTCCACACACGATAACCACTCCATGCGTGATAACGGCTCCACACATGATAACCGCTCCATTCGTGATAACTACTTCATACATGATAATCGCTTCATACCGTATAACCACTCCATACACGATAACCGTTCAGTACATGATTTGCGATCCATACAGTATAACTGCTCCGCAAATGATAACCGCTTCATGCGTGATAATTTTTCCATTCGTGATAACGTCTCCGTACATGATAACCGCTTCATAGTGATAACCACTCCATACGGAGTAACCGCTCCATACATGATAACTGGTCGTTACGTGATAACCGCTCAATACATGATAACTGGTCATAACGTGATAACCACTCCATACATGATATGGCATATCACGTATGGAGTGCTCCCTATGGTATAACTGCGCCATACATGATAACCGGTCCATATGTGATAACCGTTTCATACGTGATAACAATTCCATACATGATAACCGCTCCATACGGCATAACCATTGCATACAGCGTACCAGCTCCATACATGATAACCGCCCCACATGATATAACTGCTCCATACGGGATAACTAATCCATTCATGATAGCCGCTCCAAACGTGATAACCGCTTCAAATGGGATAACAGCTTCATATGGGATAACAGCTTCATATGGGATAACAGCTTCATACGTGATTACCACTTCATATGTGATAACTGCTTCATACAGGATATTATGATTTCATGCGTGATAACAGCTTCATGCGTGATAACAGCTCCATACGCTATAACCGCGCCCAAATGTGATTGCCACTCCCTATGCGATAGCCGCTTCCTAGGTGATAACAGCTTCATACGTGATAACTTTCATTTGTGTTTACCGCGCTCGAAAGAGCATCGATGATGCTTTAACGAGGTTGGTATGACCTGTATATCATGTTACATGAACAAATCCACGAGAACCGTGACGAGGATTCGAACCTACGTCTGTGAGCATCCCAGACGCCGCCGCCTTAATCTACGGCATGGAAAAAGATACACAGGCTTTGTGTGTCACAGAAGAGACACACCCAAGAGCTGTACCACACAGCTCTTGTGGATTTGTTCATTGATGCATCACGGTATTGTGATTTCTGCGTGTAATCATGTTACATGTTTTTTAAACGATTACGTCCATAATGGCATGACATGCAAACGCATGAATGGGATGTCAGATGTCATACAAACGCATGAATGGGATGTCAGATGTCAAACAAACGCATGAATGGGATGTCAGATGTCATACAAACGCATGAATGGGATGTCAGATGTCATGCAAACGCATGAATGGGATGTCAGATGTCATGCAAACGCATGAATGGGATGTCAGATGTCATGCAAACGCATGAATGGTATGACAGATGTCATTCAAACGCATGAAAGGGATGTCAGATGTCAAACAAACGCATGAATGGGATGTCAGATGTCATGCAAACGCATGAATGGGATGTTAGATGTCATGCAAACGCATGAATGGGATGTCAGATGTCATACACACGCATGAATGGGATGTCAGATGTCATACAAACGCATGAATGAGATGTCAGATGTCATGCAAACGCATGAATGGGATGACAGATGTCATTCAAACACATGAATGGGATGTCAGATGTCATACAAACGCATGAATGGTATGTCAGATGTCAAACAAGCGCATGAATGGAATGACAAATGTCAAGCGCATGGGTGGTATGTCAGATGTCATACATAATGATCGTCTGCATGATGATACCAGAGCAATCGCTGGTCGTCTGCATGATAAATCGTAAAATGGAATTATAAGGGGACAGCACCAAGCCGTTACGACTATATAGCAATAGGAAGGGATCAGGATAAGGATTTGGGATGGGACGGGGGGGGGGGTGAGGAATGGTGCCCAACCACTTGGACGGTTGGGGATTGAACACTGACCTGCATGAAGCGAGACCGTCGCTCTACCGTCCAGCCCAAGTGGTTGGGCGATAAAACGTAAGAGCAGACGGTCGGATGTATGATAAGATGTAAGAGCAGACGGTCGTGTGTATGATAAGATGTAAGAGCAGATGGTCGGGTGTATGATAAAATGTAAGAGCAGACGGTCGGGTGTATGATAAGATATAAGAGCAGACGGTCGTGTGAATGATAAGATGTAAGAGCAGACGGTCTTGAGTATGATAAGATGTAAGAGCAGATGGTCTTGAGTATGATAAGATGTAAGAGCAGACGGTCTTGAGTATGATAAGATGTAAGAGCAGATGGTCTTGAGTATGATAAGATGTAAGAGCAGACGGTCTTGAGTATGATAAGATGTAAGAGCAGATGGTCTTGAGTATGATAAGATGTAAGAGCAGACGGTCTTGAGTATGATAAGATGTAAGAGCAGATGGTCTTGAGTATGATAAGATGTAAGAGCAGACGGTCGGGTGTATGATAAGATGTAAGAGCAGACGGTCGGGTGTATGATAAGATATAAGAGCAGACGGTCTTGTGAAGGATAAGATGTAAGAGCAGACGGTCTTGAGTATGATAAGATGTAAGAGCAGACGGTCTTGAGTATGATAAGATGTAAGAGCAGACGGTCTTGAGTATGATAAGATGTAAGAGCAGACGGTCTTGAGTATGATAAGATGTAAGAGCAGACGGTCTTGAGTATGATAAGATGTAAGAGCAGACGGTCTTGAGTATGATAAGATGTAAGAGCAGACGGTCGGGTGTATACTACACCCAATCATCCGATACGTGCATTGACGAGACGAAAGACAACATATCTGCACGATGTACCACACAACGCCTACAATAGAAAGACATGGATATAGAACGCACTGCAGTGTGTGTGTGTGTGTGTGTGTGTGTGTGTGTGTGTGTGTGTGTGTGTGTGTGTGTGTGTGTGTGTGTGTGTGTGTGTGTGTGTGCTCTGCTGTTGACGACATCATCTTTCCTCACTGGCCTAACGGTAAGCCCGCCGACAGTGCGTCTGTTACCCTCCCAACCTCTTTGCTCGCTCTCTCCTAAACGATAACATTTATTCATTGTTATTAGAATATATATATATATATATATATATATATATATATATATATATATATATATATATATATGCGGAAAAACCACAAAGAAATGGAGAAGAGAGATGAACGTTTCGACTCGCGAAAGTCGTTGTCAACATATATATATATATATATATATATATATATATATATATATATATATATATATATATATATATATATATATATATATGTATATATATATATACTAGTAGCCAGAACGCAATACTCAGCCTACTATGCAAGGCCCGATTTGCTTAATAAGCCAAGTTTTCCTGAATATATATATTTTCTCTAATTTTTTTCTTACGAAATGATAAAGCTGTCCATTTCACTATGTATGAGTTAATTTTTGTTTAATTTGAGTTAAAACTAACATAGAAATATGATTGAACCTAACCTACCCTACCTAACCTAACCTAACCTAGCCTACCTAACCTAACCTAACCTATCTTAACCGAACCTAAACTAACATAACTAAGTCAATAATTTATGTTCTTAATATAATGTGATAATATGAATTCAAATAAACCAATTGGAAAGAATTTATTGAAAATATAGAAAATGACTCGGCCTATTAGGCAAATCGGGCCTTGCATAGTAGGCCGAGAAGTCCGTTCTGGCTACTAGGTACGACATATATATATATATATATATATATATATATATATATACATATATATATATATATATATATATATATATGTATGTATAAGTATATATAAGTATATATATGTATAAGTATATAAGTATACTTATGTATATATATATATACATAAGTATATCTATCTATCTATATATCTATATATATATATACACACACACACACACACATATATATATATATATATATATATATATATATATATATATATATATTTCATATATATTTAGACGATCATTGGTGCGGTGGTCACGGTACTGTGTACGTTTAGGGGTGATCCTGGACGGCATGGGTTCGAATCCTGGCCGGGTCAAAGAGTTCTTAGTGATATATGGCTTGCGCGTTCATGCAGCTTTCTCACATATATATATATATATATATATATATATATATGTATATATGTATATGTATATGTATGTATATATATAGATAGATAGATAGATAGATAGATATACTTATGCGAACAAGCCTGAACGGTCTCCAGGCATATATGCAACTGATATGAATGTATGAAATAAATATATATGAAATAAGTTATATGTACTAATTTTCTAATGTATATCTATCCATATCTGTAAAAGAAAATGTATGTTTGTCTATTTATGGGAGGCCTGACAGTTGAGTGGACAGCGCTTCGGATTCGTAGTCTTGAGGTTGCAGGTTCGATCCCCGGTAGAGGCGGAACCAAATGGGGAGAGTTTCTTTCACCGTGATGCACCCGTTTACCTAGCAGTAAATCGGTACCTGGGAGTTAGACAGCTGCTATGGGCTGCTTCCTGGGGGCCTGTAACAAAAAGGAGGCCTGGTCAAGGCTACTCCCCAAAATCATCTTAAGAAGATGGTTGGCGGCCAAACACTAGAGCTTGCCTCGCCCAACTTTGCAGGGGATGACATAGGCGGGTCTGAGTCGCACTTATCCCCCTCCCCCAAGTAAGTGGGGGGGGGGGGTCGGCGCCATTGCGATCCGCATAATGTTTGAAATTGTTTTATTTTCCAAGAGTCCGTCTGTTGTTTATAATAATATATGGCAGATTTGCATACTGGGGGGCTCCTAACACTTCACTGGCACAACATTTTGGGGCTGGTATAGATGAAGGTAGATAGTTCGGTAATTGTTTCTTGTGTGGTGCTTGGCAGTGTTTTTTTGTGGTGTAGAGGCAGTGTTTTCACTTGTGTTGAGGCATTATTTACACTTGTGGTGTTGAGGCAGTGTCTACATTTGTGTTTAAACAGTGTTTACAGTTATAGTGTTAAGGCAGTATATACTTGTGGCAGGGATTGTGTGCTTGACTAAGTGATGGTTTCATGCTGGCATTACATACTCAGTAACTGGTCGAACCTACCTGGTGTACAGCGATCTAAATGAAGCGTCCTGTTTCTAATTAATCGACACTCCTGTATTTCATATGTCTTGATCATGTCCCTCATCCCCTGTCTCTACTTTCTTCAGGTATCATAAGATTCAGCATACCCGTGTCCGCTCCGGTAGCCCAGCCACCTCAGATCTGAGGCTTGACTTTTAACAAACCTGTATACTTTCTCGAACTTCGTGTGACTGTGACCCGCCCTCCTGGTTGACGATTTGATCGACAAGGCTGTTGGACGTTGCTTCACGCAGCCTGGCGTAAGAGTTACAACCACAGTTCAGGCATTACAACGTAAACCTGTAGGTACCTGAAGATTATCCTGATTATGCCAAGAATCGAGGCCCAGTTCCTGCCACTAAGTCTTTACGGGACTGATGCCTTTCCCAGTCCAAAGGCATGACGTATTACATTTACCCGTGGCTGGTTAACCTCGACAACTATAACCCTCAAACTCATTTTGAAATCATTTTGAATGTAAATAACGTATATATATTTACACAGTTCAGCTTTCATCTGTCCTGCGCCATATTTGTCCTGTTGTTGTCCTGCTCTTTTCCAACAGCCTGCCCTATCCACCTTGTCGATACCTCTTAAGTGTCTTGTATGCTGTATCCGTATCTTTATGTTTCCTTACTCCAGTGTGATACAGTGCCTCCGGCCAGTCCTCGCTGCTCTGATTCTGTATTCGCTGTCTACTCTCCGCCGGCTCCCACCTAATGGTTTGAGGTGTGAGTGTCTGGCTAAAGTTGCGTATCACGTACCAGCCTCACATGTGTAGTGTATAGTATCCGAATATTGTAAGAGAGAGAAAGAGAGAGAGAGAGAGAAAGAGAGAGAGAGAGAGGAGAGAGAGAGAGAGAGAGAGAGAGAGGAGAGAGAGAGAGAGGGAATGTTTAACACTTCGCAGTCAGTAATATTGCTTCAGTGCTCCCAGACAAACAAATCGGCGTATCATCGTTCCATGAACTAAGGCTCAGATATTTTCAGCTATTTTCTTGGAAACCTCTTGATAAATATAACCAGCTTTTTGTGTCATAAAGTAAGTGGCAGTGATTGTGTGTCACTTCTGAGTCTACGTTCTTCTCTTCTCTCCTTCTCTGCTCTACCTGAACACCCCGCTTAATCCCCGGATGTGCGCACCTGGTAAAGCTCTCCTGTAGTGACCTCATTGTTGGCATAACGCTGTGTGCACAACACCTCCCGGCTGTGTGCCTTTATACTCAGGCCTCTTAGTGGGTTGAAGTTCAGTAATCCCGAATAGAAATATTTTAAAACATAGGTTTATGATGTGTTTATTTAATGGGCGGACTGCCACTGAGATTCGTCGTATTTCGTTTAACAGATGCCATACAAGGGTGAGGGCCACGTCATCATGTGTGACTCTTCGAATATTTATCGAAACACATTACAACACTTAAATTAAAGTAAAAAGGGGCCTACTTAGTGAGTCACCACATGTAGCTGGGGGTGTGGGAAGTGATTTTATTTTCAAAGAGAAACATCGCTTTTATAAATATGATTTTGTTGTGTTATTAACCTAAATGCTGAGATGCCAGCAACGGCGGTATGTTAGCCAATAGTAAAATGTAAACAAATATTATGAGATGAAATAATATTATCTCATAAAATATTATCTCATATTATCTCAAACATATTGTCAGCCAATATTATTATACAGTATTAGCAAATATTATTTCACCAAATTTAATCATATCATCTTACACATTTATAAGAGTAATGATATATTTATGCTGGTAACCATTGCCAGTGTTCATGCATATAAAAGATTTGTAGCAGAATTAAGACGCTAAGAAGCGAGCATAAATCATAGACATTATTTTTGGTGTATTTTTATTTTTCGTTATTTTCATAACGGAGAAGATATTACGTTATTGGTTGTTGTTGACTTCTTTAGTTAAAAAAACAGAGTACTGTATATGCCTTATTCTCTCTTGATAATATTACCTGGATTCAAGAGTCAAACACACACAAGCACAAAGAACCCCCCTAAAATATACTTTAGTGGATATTTCTGGGGCTGTTGATCTTATAGCAGTGGTCAGTGTGCTCAGGAACCAGGCTAATACAGTCTGCTTAAATCCATGAGTCTTGCAAGGAGACTAGGACTAATGAGACAAATTATTTACGTTAGGGTATTGAACTAGCAGAGTCACAAGTTAATCCGAGAACTTGCTCTTGGTGACTGGACAAAATTTTCTGAATCGTCCTGGAATACCTAATTAATTATTGTTGCTGGTGAATTGAAGGCGTGGTCCAGGAGAAAAGCCGTGGTAGCGCCAGTACCACATATAAATAGTAGTATCATGTACGTTATAAATGTAATCCTGGACAGTTGCATACAGACATAACAGATCCACCAGCCGAGTGACTTTTCATATCCATTCAATCATAATATATGATCAGCAATATTTTCGTACATATAAGGGCATGTCACATGCTTGCACGTGGCTTATCTGACCACCGATAGAAAAGATTTTGTGTGGGTGGGGGAAAGAAACGAACTTTAAGGTCACCTTCATATTCATATCGTACGGATTACGATTTTATCAAGTCCTCAAGAATCTTTGTTGTGGCTGTACTTGCAGACTCAAGTTTTCCCAGAGGGACGAGGAACAATGGTGAATGTCTGATGCAAATAGTGAGTCGGCACATCACAGCCCTTGTGTAATTAATGGTGTGGCTTGCCAGCCATTAAGTTACTGGTGGGATCTGGTGAGTCCCAGGCAAGACAGGCGGTAGGGTCTGGTTGGATAAATGGTGTGGCGCTGACGCAATGTTTATTGGATTTTGTACCTGTAGTTGTGTTTGTGTGCGTGTGAGGCCTTCTTTTAACATTTCCATAAAATATTCAAACAATCAAATAATAATTACAGCCAGTGGTTAATAACAATAGTGGCAGGATCTCAGCAGTAATAGTAGAAATAACAGTATATTAGTAGCGGTAAGAGTTGAATAATAAATATTAACAAGTAGGTATTGAATTACTAAATACAGTGGTTCTTCTAGGTGTTGAATTTAACCAGCTTCGTTTTTTTTTTTTTTTTTTTTTTTTTTTTTTTTTTTTTTTTTTTTTTTTGTGTAGTCGTTTCTACAACAAGTTGATTCACGTCCGAAGGTTTAGGTCCTGATCACGCCCTTCATTCGTACAACACCAGCAAGGTATCAATCGCACCACACAGGTTTAGGGAGGGTACACACCGCGATGAGATGTGCGTAGAGCGGGAGCAGAGAGTGTGGTGTTAGAGGCGTTTTTCCGGCAATCTCTAGTAGGTAGCTAGAGTGATTGAGCGGGGCGTCGCTGGGGGTCGAATCGGTTTTGAATGTAGTGTTCAGCTATATCTATCTTTATTGCATGTGTACTTTTGTTATTTCGGTGTCTGTTGGTGGTTAAGATTCTAGACCATCACCATATATATTATATTCTTATATATATTTTTATCTTATGGCGAACAGCCTCTAATGTCCCCAGGACTATATGCGAATGATGTTAACTCTCTGGGAGTATGGGTTCGAGTACTTCTGTGGGTGAGTTTTCATCCGTATATATATAGCGTACCTAGTAGCCAGAAGCACTTCACAGCCTACTATGCAAGGATTGCCTATATGCCAAGTTTTCCAGTGATAATACATTTTCTCTAATTTTTTCTTATGAAATGATAAAGCTCCACTTTTCATTATTTTGAGGTCAATTTTTTTTATTTGATTAAAATTAACATAATATATGATCGAACCTAACCAACCTACCTAACCCTAACCTAACCTAACCTATCTTAACCGGTAGGAGTTGAAATACCGATAAAAGTCATATTTAGTTCTTAGATAGGTAGTGATAATAGAATTAATACACAATTGGAAAAATTTATGAAAACTATAGAAAAGCTCGGCTATTAGGCAAAGTCGGGACCTTGCATAGTAGGCCGAAAAAGAAGTGCCGTTCTGGCTACAGGGTACGACATATATATATATCTAATATATATATATATATAGATATATATTCTATATATATATATATAATATATATAGATATATATGTATTACTAAGTATATAATTATCCTAAAAGTTTAGTGTTACATATAGTCCATTCAGTGGTTAT
>WNGS01165318.1:5371000-5391071 GCA_020271785.1 Procambarus virginalis | reverse complement strand
GAACCTGTACATCTGTTGATTAACGGTTTAACCTGTGTGTGTGTGTGTGTGGTGTGTGGGTGTGTGTGTGTGGGTGTGTGTGTGTGTGTGTGTGTGTGTGTGTGTGTGTGTGTGTGTGTGTGTAATATATAATATATACATACAGCAGAGACACCTGACTCAGTGTCAAGGTCAGGTGAGTGAGTGTTGAAGGTGGTCGCTGGTGTGTTGGAGGAGAGGGGGGAGGGGAGGAGGTAGTGACAAGTGTTGGAGGAGAGGGGAGGGGGTGACACAGGTCGGGGAGGGGGTGACACAGGTCGGGGAGGGGGTGACACAGGTCGGGGAGGGGGTAGGCAGTCGAATGGATGACTGTGTAGGAGATAGGAAGACATGACGATGGGTGACTGTATGCGTGGGAAACATTGGTGTTGGAAAAAAAACTCCCACATCACCCACAAATTGTTAATGCAACAGGTAGGAAAAAAATTTCCAGCTCCCACTCATCCATGATAATGGATGAGTGGGAGATGAAAAGACGTTATTGAATAGATTGACGCGCGATGTGAGACACGGGGGATAGATGGATGGTTGACGAAGATGTGGAAATAGTGCAATGGATGAGTGGTAAAAGGGGGTGAGATTGAGAGGATGATAAAACAAGCACTTAGGGAGTTGATGGGAAGAAAGGGGATATCTTATAGTGCTAAGGAAGTGATAGGAAGGTTTTATGCTTGATAAATAATGTTGTTAGTGAAGCCGTGCGTGCGTGGGGGGGGGGAATAGAATGTAGGTGAATGTAGGGGACGTGGGAGGAAAAGGATGGATGTATGGAATGAGTGAAGGAGAGATGAGGTGAATACATTGAGTAGGTCGGGAGAATTTTTGCATGATGCTTGTTATATATTTATGTATATTTGTTGATGTTTTGATTGGCTTAATGTATTAAACAAATGTATACTTTACAGTATGAACACTTGCAAATTATGCGGAACTTTACAAGCTAATAGCTGTTTGGGCAAACACTGTGATAAAAGTATATAAATTTATAATTTTAGTTGAGGAACTTAAATAATTCAGAATGAAATGAAGTAAATGAAACTTCATTGAATGAAGCTGAATGAAATGAAGAATGAAATGAAATTTACACGCAGAAATCACAATAACGTGATGCAGCAAGTGAACAAATTCACAAGGGATTTGTGGATACCAAACCTTTGTTGATTTGTTCATTTGATGCATCACGCTATTGTGATTTCTGTGTGTAATGAAGAATGGGCGAAGAAGTAGAATAGCTTATTAACAGAGCTCGGGTGCAGGGGGGAGTTGTGTAAAACCCTGGTTTGTGTCTCGGAGAGACTGCAGGATCCGTGTGAGGTCAGTTGATCTCCCGGTTGCAATTCTTTTAACCATGTCGTAGCACAGTGGATTAAGGCGCGTCTGGAATCCTCTCGGACGTAGGTTCGAACACTCATCACGGCCCTTGTGGATTTGTTCATGAAATGAAATGTGTTGATAGCAGCAGATTTAAATTGTTTGCGTAACTAATGGCAGTAAAATGTTTTGACCGTGAAGATCATGTATTACATAATCGTCCAAGATGTGTCTTCTTGAAGATTCGAATCTTTTTCCTAACGTAATTAGCGAGATTTGCATTTAGTTAGCATAGTCTTAGTATAACTTCGTCTGTTGCAACTGCAGTCTTTGCAACACAACTACAGGTGATTGATGAAATGGCTTCTTGCATCCCGAATTAGCGACGAGGAGCGCAGAAATGACCAGCGAATCTTGGGGGGGGGGGGGTAGTCGTGCGGCTGGATAGCAGCATCCGGATACAAGCATCGCAGCTAGCCCACTTCAACAGCTACTTGGACCGAGACATACCAGCCGCACCTAGTTGTACTCCTGCCGTACAGGTTTCTATTTTGGGCGGCATTCGTTACCAAGCGGTCTGGTGTTACGTAAGTCCGCCGCCACCTGTCTGCTGCTGGTCGGGTTTCGGTGTGCTCTCCGAACATGCCAGTGTGCGCGTGGCTGGTCTGTTAACTGTGATGTATTATATGCAGACCTGTTCGCGGTATTTCTCTTCCGGGCATCTGTTTTGTGTTCTATGTTAAATATGGTTTGTGCTTAGGGCATGTAAAAGTTTACAGTTACATCGGTGTTTAGCCTTAGAATACACACACACACGCAAGCACGCACGCACGCTCGCCCACACGCGGAATTCCCAGACAGCTTCTATAATGTTACCTGCACCTCAGCTCGAGGAACAAGTTTGTCCAGAAGCCATATAATGCCATGGCTTATCTTAATGTTGAAGCTGAGTAGGAGGAGGAGGAGGAGGCTCCTTGAGCTTCATTACCTTCGGCTTCCGTCAGCCTGGTCACCTCAATCCGCCAGGATACCGCATTTCTCACATTCTTAACTTGGTTACATAAATTGATGTGTTCCATCCTAAAATTAGCGTTTGAGTTAATGTGTTCTGACATCTTCAACTTAGTCATTTAAGTGCGTCTTCAGTTGCGGGAACCAAATTACTCGCGAGGGTGAGATTCAAGGCTCAGAGCCGCGCCTGCCTTTAAATCACAAGAGGAACAGCTGCCGGTCAGCACTTGTAAAATAATAGTCGCACCTGTGGCTTTACTGCACCTGAAATTGTATAAGTAGTCGCCCTATTTGGACCAAGGCCAAAATATTTTCCAGAATGTAGCATTTAATCCTACTTTATATGGATGTGAACATACAAAACATTATGTTCTTCTTACGTAACTAGACTTAATAGCAGTAATGGAGGCCAACTACACATAATTAGATATTTGCTCTTGAGCCACTCCTGCCTCCTGAGGCACTGCAAACTTCCTAATATTTTTTGACACTGGAAGCTATATTTACCTTTCCAATTTAAGGGATGCCACGTGCAGTATTACTTGGGGATGTGCTCGAGCATATCTCTTTCTGTTTTCTTCACTTCACAGTCCTGTCTTCACTTATAACTTTGCGGGGTTCTCCCAGCAAGCTTTTGTGTGTGTGTTATGTGTTGTATTTAGGTTCCATTTTTACATTAGTGAGTCACCACATGTAGCTGGGGGTGTGGGAAGTGATTTATTTTTCAAAGAGAAACATCGCTTTTATAAATATGATTTTGTTGTGTTATTAACCTAAATGCTGAGATGCCAGCAACGGCTGTAATGTTAGCCAATAGTAAAATGTAAACAAATATTATGAGATGAAATAATATTATCTCATAAAATATTATCTCATATTATCTCAAAATATTGTCAGCCAATATTATTATACAGTATTAGCAAATATTATTTCACCAAATTTAATCATATCATCTTACATATTTATAAGAGTAATGATATATTTATGCTGGTAAACATTGCCAGTGTTCATGCATATAAAAGATTTGTAGCAGAATTAAGACGCTAAGAGCGAGCATAAATCATAGACATTATTTTTTGGTGTATTTTCATTTTTTCGTTATTTCATAACGGAGAAGATATTACGTTATTGTTGTTGTGACTTCTTTAGTTAAAAAAACAGAGTACTGTATATGCTTATTCTCTTGATAATATTACCTGGATTCAAGAGTTATAACAAACCAAGCACAAAGAAACCCCCCAAAAATATATTTAGTGGATATTCTGGGGCTGTTGATCTTATAGCAGTGGTCAGTGTGCTCAGGACCAGGCTAATAAGTCTGTTTAAATCCATGAGTCTTGCAAGGAGAACTAGGAATATTAATGAGAACAAATATTTACTTTAAGGGTTCATTGAACTAGCAGAGTCACAAGTTAATCCGAGAACTTGCTCTGGTTGCTGGACAAAAATTTTCTGAATCGTCCTGGGAAGTACCCTACATTAATTATTTGATTAGCTGGTGACTGAAGGAGTGGTCCAGGGAAAAGCCGTGGTAGAGCCAGTGCCACATATAAAAGTAATCATGTACTTTATAATGTAATCCTGGACAGTGAATAACAGACATAACAGACCACCAGCCGAGTGACTTTTCAATCCATTCAATCATAATATATGATCAGATATTTATTCGTACATATATAGGCATGCACATGCTTGCACGTCGGCTTATCTGACACCGTATAGAAAGATTTTTTTGGGGTGGGGGGAAGAGAACGAACTTTAAAGGTCACCTTCATATTTTCATATTCGTACGGATTCGCATTTTATCAAGTCCTCAAGAATCTTTGTTGTGGCTGTACTTGCAGACTCAAGTTTTCCCAGAGAGACGAGGACATGGGATATGTCTGATGCAAATAGTGAGTCGGCACATCACAGCCCTTGTGTAATTAATGGTGTGCTTGCCAGCCATTAAGTTACTGTGGGATCTGGTGAGTCCCAGGCAAGACAGGCGGTAGGGTCTGGTTGGATAAATGGTNATATATATATATATATATATATATATATATATACCGGTCCTACAGTATATATAATTGGATAATTTAATAATATTGTTACAAATTTACCAGAGATTTGTGTGTTGGAGATAAATAACTATTTTGAGTGAGACATATATCATATGCCGCTTTGTACATGCTACGAAAGCAACTGAGCTTCAAATCCGTTTTCGCTGTAATGTACGCGCCCATTTACCAGTGTTTGCGTGGATTGCGTGGGAATTGAATTGAAATATCAGGGGAAAGCGCCAAGTCATTATGACTATATAGCACTTGGAAGGGGTCAGGATAAGGATTTGGGATGGGACGGGGGGAAGGAATGAAGCCCCAACCACTTGGACGGTCGGGGATTGAACAGCACATGTGAAAGACAAGTAATAGAACACCTGCAGGTCTACGACTTGCTTGTCTGCCGTGAAAGTACAGACTATCTACACTACTGCTGGCTAACTTGTGTCTGGATAGAGAGAGGTTTAGCGCTTGGGTCTCTTTATGGAGCTATTACTAGCCTGGAAAACGTAACTGAGAGAAACTTTCATTTGTGGTAGGTATTGCTAATTACCATCCTTGTGTGTCTCTGGTGGTACGACCACTTGTGTGTTTGCCCCGGGTGACAAGACTGCCTGGTGTGGGGTACCACAAAACTGTCTGGGTGGGGGTACCACACGACTGCCTGGTTGGGATACTACTACAGGACTGCCTGGTTGGGATACTACTACAGGACTGCCTGGTTGGGATACTACAGGACTGCCTGGTTGGGATACTACTACAGGACTGCCTGGTTGGGATACTACTACAGGACTGCCTGGTTGGGATACTACAGGACTGCCTGGTTGGGATACTACAGGACTGCCTGGTTGGGATACTACAGGACTGCCTGGTTGGGATACCACAAGACTGCCTGGTGTGGTTACCACATGTCTGTAAGGTGGCCAGGTTAAACCCTCCTAACTGATCTTGGGAGTCTTCGCCTCCGTGGTGGCGCTGTTACTCGCCCTGCCCGCCCCTCCCCACTCTCCCACAGCCACTACCGCCTCTCTCTCCCACCTGCGATCTTGGCTCCGATAACTCAACCGTTAGCTGACATGCCCTGTTCAAAGCCCACGAAAACAGTTATTTTACCCTTTCATGCAAATATCCGAATAAGTGATTCAGTGCGACATTGTTCATTGTTCATAGTTTTTAGGAAGAGCTGTTTTTTGGGGCGGGTTGGTGGGTATGGAAGATTATATATTTATTTATAACGAGACATTTGACAAATTTAAGTCTTGAATGTAAATATGTATCAGGTAGTTGATTGTTATGTTGAGTTAAATGTATGATGCATATCATGTTAATAGATGTGGCATCGGTAGAACACGCAATATTGTTTCATATGGAAGTTATTTACAAGTGATATTTACATGTTCCTGGGGGAGACAGCTCGCCTCGCTGTACCTAGACAAATACTCATACTCCTTTTACCAGATTTGTTCATTGTTGTTGGTGGTTGTAGCGTGTACGGTGAGCACCTTGAGCGTGAACTTACTGACTCGTGACTTGCCGTCCAGCACGTGTGACCCAGAGGTCTCGTGCAGACCAACCGACCAGCCCTTCGCCGACTATATCACCAACTCACCTACCTACCCACCTCGGTGAGAGGTGGGTAGGTAGGTGAGGCACACCATCCCACTTACTTACCCGCCTTTCGCATAACATGTGCATTCCCGCGCTGTCACAGCCTCAACAGATTAATGTTACACAAGGATCTCTGTTTATTGAGCACTCTGTCAACACATCTTCATACCAGCGAATGAAGCAGTCGGCTCACAACCGATTGGTGTTGGGTTCGATTCATGGGCAGGGCGAGACGCTCAGGGGCCAGATTCACAAAAGCACTTACGCAAGCACTTACGAACCTGTACATCTTTTCTCAATCTTTGGCGGTTTTGTTTCCAATTATTAAACAGTTAATGAGCTCCGAAGCACCAGAAGGCTGTTTATAACAACAACAACAGTTGAATGGCAAGTTTTCATGCTTGTAAACTGTTTAATAAATGTAACCAAAGACTTCAAAGATTGAGGAAAGATGTACACGTTCGTAAGTACTTGCGTAAGTGCTTTCGTGAATCTGGCGCCAGACACGCGTCTTACCACCTGATGCCTCTGTAAATAGGTCCCTTAGAGTTGTGAATTGTGAATCAACTGTTGTGAATTGCATGGTGAGGAAGGACTGTCGTTGGCTGTGGGGATCTTGACAAACTTGAGTGTGCGCTTATGGAAATAATGATCAGTGGACAGTCGGGTGAACCTCGACGAACAAGACTGGCTAAATTGATTTTTACAGCACTAAAGTTTACGTTGACTGTATCGGATTTGGTCTTGCAGATTGTTTAAGCTTTCGACTACGTTAAAGTAAATCATTTTGTCTTAGCACTTCCGTGCTATTGCGATTGCAATGATCAATAAAATCAAACTTAAGATTTCTCATTTATAAGGAAAAAGGATTGACAAATAAACAATATTTCATAGCGTTTTCGTCTATAAATATATTTTCAAGGACACGTCACTGTTCCTTGAGAGTATGTCAATAAACGACTACCCTAAGATTTCTTGTCCGTTTTTCATGGTATGTTCTTTCCGTGAGACCCGGTAGTGCCAAGATGTAGCTCGTGAGACCCGGTAGTGCCAAGATGTAGCTCGTGAGACCCGGTAGTGCCAAGATGTAGGTCGTGAGACCCGGTAGTGCCAAGATGTAGCTCGTGAGACCCGGTAGTGCCAAGATGTAGGTCGTGAGACCCGGTAGTGCCAAGATGTAGCTACTTTCTGAAGAAACTAGATTTTATAGGTGCGTAATAAAACGATTTGCTTCTAGAAGGAAGTAAATATTACAAGTTTACATTACATTACATTGTGGTAGGCATTACATTACATTGTGGTAGGCATTACATTACAGGTACAGTTATTTGAGTTAACATTAGCGCTGGTACAGTTCTTTGGGAGTTATGGTCATTAATTAGCTTTTTATTAGCGATAATAATGATGATAATAACGAATAATAAAACATTCAGATATAGTAATTATGTATAATGCGTAGATAAACCATCAACATAGAGTAAATTGATTGAAATGTCACTTTGTACGGAGTGTCTCAACTCTATAACTTGGTATAACCCTAACAGGTGAAACGTCTTCTTCAGTAAAGAGTAAATTTAACCTGAGGTTTCACCACATCATAGTACTCTTTGCTCTGTTTACCCACTTATGTGTTGTATTCAAATCAGACCAGTCACAAGACAACAAAACACTCCGCCACCAAGTGTTCCCTCAAGCATCTCATGACCAAAAAAGAAAAGAAAAGAAAAGAGAAGAGAGAGAGAGAGAGAGAGAGAGAGAGAGAGAGAGAGAGAGAGAGAGAGAGAGAGAGAGAGAGAGAGAGAGAGAGAGAGAGAGATGAGAGAGAGAGAGGAGAGAGAGAGAGAGACAGAGACAGAGACAAGCAACAGATGCTTTTTCCCCTGGAATGACGTATTTTTTGAGTAAGCTGGGTGTGTGGAGCAGGGGGTCGAGTACACTTGTGTAAGCACGGGTGTTTCTTGACTGTTATCAGGTCCCATCCTGCCACCACTCTGGAGGGATTCCTTACACTTGGCGCATCCTCACCCCTCCTCGTCTCGTGAGTTTCCTCGTCTCGTGAGTCTCATGGTCTTCTGAAGCTCTTGTCTCGTGAGCCTTCTGGTCTCCTGAAGCTCCTGTTTCACGAAGCTCCTCGCCTCCACAGACGTTGCACGATACACCTTGTCGTCGTCACCACAGCTGCACGACACCTGGTCCCTCCACCACACCTGGCCGTCGTCACCACACCTGCACGACACCGGTTCCCTCCACCACACCTGGCGTCGTCACCACAGCTGCACGACACCTGGTTCCCTCCACCACACCTGGCCGTCGTCACCACACCTGCACGACACCCGGTTCCCTCCACCACACCTGGCCGTCGTCACCACAGCTGCACGACACCTGGTTCCCTCCACCACACCTGGCCGTCGTCACCACAGCTGTACGATACATAGTCACCTCCACCACACTTGTTCATTTTCACCAGGCACCTGATGGTGCCAGGCGACCAGGTACGACACCTGGTCGCCTCCATCACAGCTGTACGACACCTGGTCGCCTCCATCACAGCTGTACGACACCTGGTCGCCTCCATCACAGCTGTACGACACCTGGTCGCCTCCATCACAGCTGTACGACACCTGGTCGCCTCCATCACAGCTGTACGACACCTGGTCGCCTCCATCACAGCTGTACGACACCTGGTCGCCTCCACCGCAGCTGTTCGACATCTGGCTGCCTCCGCCACACCTGGTCACCGCCACCACAACTGCGCATTTTAATATCTGGTTATCAAGAATATACTCGTGTGTGTGTGTGTGTGTGTGTGTGTGTGTGTGTGTGTGTGTGTGTGTGTGTGTGTGTGGTGTGTGTGTGTGTGTATATTTTGGGAACAAACCTGATTACAATTTTACAATAAAAACAGAAATAAAAGACAAATGTTAATTATTTATTACATTTCTTGCTAATAGCAATAAAGTGAAAGCATGTTCTTAATAGTGATACCATGCTAATTAGATACCAACTTCCAGATGATTGTTAAGATTTCCACATTTGTAATTGGGTCCAATCTTAAACGTCACAGCCTTAGAGGTTAATTATGAGAAAATATATCATTCATTTCAAAATTAGATTTAAATGCACCAAGAGACCGGTACGACAAAATGTACAATATACTGATAAGGAATCTCTGCTGTTACCCCACGACATGATGACGTATGGAGCTAAGCACTGGTCTTATCTCTCCCGGCGCATTGTCCGTGTTATTTTCTAATTCAGGACACTCTTTTTACGTGTCGTGACGTCAGCTGCCACGCCTCGAACCTCGGAGAGTGTGGAGCGTTCTGCTGATTAGAATCTGTCCTCTAAAATGGGTGTATTAAAAGTTTTCTGGTACACGCACTTATTTACATGCCTTTGATCACTCTGGGAAATTCGCGAACACATCCGCATGCATGTATAAACGCGTGTATGTGCGTACGTACACACACGCACACACGAACACGCAGCACACACACACACACAACACACACACACACACACACACACACCACACACACACACACACACAAACACACACACACACACACACACATACACACACACACACACACACACACACACACACACACCACACACACACACACACACACACACCACACACACACACACACACGCGCGCGCACTCACACACACCGCACACACACCACACACCACACACACACAACACACACACACACACACAACACACACACACACACACACACACACACACACACTGTTATGTGTGTCAATGTTTGTCTCAATGTTGCTGATGCAAAAATTATGAGGAGCATCAAGACAGAGGAAGATAGTAAGAAGCTATAAGATGACCTAGACAAACTGAAGGAATGGTCCAACAAATGGCTACTAAAGTTGAACCCAAGTAAATGTAAGGTAATGAAACTAGAAGGAGGAACTAGGAGGCCAGACACTGGATACCGAATGGGAGATGAAGTCCTTCACGAAACGGACAGAGAGAAAGATCTAGGAGTTGATATCACACCAAACCTGTCTCCTGAAGTCCACATCAAAAGAATAACATCAGCGGCCTATGCGAGGCTGGCTAACATCTGAACTGCTTTCAGAAACCTATGTAAGGAATCCCTCAGAACCCTGTATGCCACATATGTAAGACCAATCCTAGAGTATGCAGCCCCAGCATGGAGCCCGTGCCTAGTCAAGCACAAGACGAAGCTGGAAAAAGTTCAGAGGTATGCCACTAGACTAGTGACAGAACTAAGAGGCATGAGTTGTGAAGACAGGCTGCGTGAACTGCACCTTACGTCGCTGGAAGACAGAAGAGCTCGGAGAGACATGATTACCACATACAAAATTCTCAGGGTAATTGACAGCGTAGACAAGGATGGATTATTTAACACGGGTGGTACACGCACAAGGGGACACAGGTGGAAGCTGAATACCCAAACGATCCACATTTCAGGGGACCAAGCCAGACCTGTCCCCTGTAGCCCATATCAAGAGGATAACATCAGCGGCATATGCCAGGTTGGCCAACATAAGAACGGCCTTTAGAAACTTGTGTAAGGAATCATTCAGAACAATGTATATTTCATATGTCAGACCAATCCTGGAGTAATCAGCTCCAGCATGGAGTCCATATCTAATCAAACATAAGACTAAACTGGAAAAAGGTTCAAAGTTTGCCACCAGACTAGTTAGTACCCGAACTGAGAGGTATGAGCTACGAGGAGAGACTACGGAAATTAAACTTCACGTCGCGGGAAGACAGAAGAGTTATGGGGGACATGATCACCACATACAAGATTTCCAAATGAATTGATAGGGTAGATAAAGACAGACTATCTAACAAAAGGGACACAGGTGGAAATTGAGTACCCAATGAGCTATAGAGACTTCAGAAAGAATTTTTTTAGTGCCAGAGTAGTTGACAAATGAAATGCATTAGGAAGTGATGTGGTGGAGGCTCACCCCATACACAGTTTCAAGTGTAGATGTGACAGAGCCCAGTAGGCTCAGGAACCTGTACTTCAGTTGATTGACAGTTGAAAGGTGGGACCAAAGAACCAGAGCTCAACCCCTGCAGCACAACTAGGTGAGTACACACACACAGGTGTGTTGTGTGTGTGTGGGGGCCGGTGACTGAGCGGACAGCACGCTAGACGCTCGATCCTGTGGTCCCGGGTTCGATCCCGGGCGCCGGAGAGAAACAATGGACAGAGTTTTTTTCACCCTAATGTCCCTGTTACCTAGCAGTAACTAGGTACCTGGGAGTTAGTCAGCTGTCACGGGCTGCTTCCTGGGGTGTGTGTGGCGAGGGAAAAATAGTAACAGTTAATTGACAGTTGAGAGGCGGGCCGAAAGACCAGAGCTCAACCCCCGCAAGCACAACTATATGAATACAGGGGCCTCGCGGCTGAGTGGACAGCGCTCGGGATTCGTAGTCCTAAGGGCACAGGTTCTATCCCCGGTGGAGGCGGAAACAAATGGGCAGAGTTTCTTTCACCCTGGTGTCCTGTTCACCTAGCACTAAATAGGTTCCTGGTAGTTAGATAGCTGCTACGGGCTGCTTCCAATGGATGCGTGTGTGAGTTAGAGATAAATATGTGTTGTAGATATAATCGAAGAAAAATTAGATTGGTTAGAAAGGTGGGGCGAGACTGGCTAACATCAGAACTGCCTTCAGAAACCTGTGTAAGGAATCTTTCAGAACCTTGTATACCACGTATGTAAGGCCAGTCCTGGAGTGTGCGGCCCCAGCATGGAGCCTGTACCTTGTCAAGCACAAAACGAAGCTGGGCTCGATCCTGCAGACACAAATAGGAAATACACTGGCTCCTTCGATGAACTTTGGATGGTGAGTTCCTGCCGAGTCTCTCAGACGCTCTGGTAGGATCTTCCCTACTAATTTGGTGGGAGCGGTGCAGGAGGTGGTGCTGGTAGTGCTACCTCAGTTGCCTTCCGTATGTCTACTTCCCTAAGTCTACGTGGTTACCACTAGCAAATAAAAAACAGAAGCAACATATGGATAGGTCAGGATTTTAATGTTCTATTTATTGAGGAATTAATTCACATCATCCAGTCGACCGGATTAATTATCTGAAAATTATGTAGTGTAATTTTTTTATTGAAAGAAACTCAATTAATTATGTTTTATTAAAAGTAGTGAAGAGAGTAATTTGAATATAAGCCCTGAACTGGATAAGTTAGACAGCTTTATGATCGGTAAAATGTGCGAGAGATATATATGTAACGTTTGTATGTATGTTAAATGTAATACTGTATATGAAATATTATGTAAGTAACAATTCAGTGTTATCTGTTTGTTGCTTGAGGCTTCGTAATTTGTGTTTATGCATGAAAATGTTCGGAATGTTTGTGTATTTTGTGTTTACTTGCGTGTAAGTGAATAATGTGCTTTTGTGTATATATTGTTCTTGCTTTTATCTTCTCTTTTATCATTCAATAAATCTGAAGATTGAATTTATTAACCAGACTCTTTACATGTGATTCAAATGAACATGTACTTTTCTGTGAGCCATTTCGATTCGTTAATGAAGGATCTTCTTCCTCTTTGCTAATTAAGGTAGTAATTCAAACTGATATAAATAAAACAATATATTCAAAATATATATATATTCTTGATGTATATATTCAAGAATAAGTCTTTCCTCCAGGTTAATGAACTGTCCAATCACCGCAACGCGATTCATCCATACAAGGTCACTTTGGTCGTAAATAATATTTTTGTACATATATTCCCGCGCATTGGGGAATGGGGGGATTACGAAACACATTTAATTGGTTGTATATATATATGGTTTAGAACCTACATCATCATCATCGTCCCTTACCTGGGACGATTCAATTTATTACCTTGACATAACGTTGGTTCCGTTCACTAGTTGTATCACTCGGGGCACTGAGCGAGGGAGGAGAGGGGGAGGGGGGAGGAGGGGGCGATGACGTCAAACCTCAAACATATGAGTAATTCATCATGCTCATATGTTTTTTTTCGAGTTTTTCACGGTCGCGGTGGTCTCTAGTACACGTCATCGGTTACTGTGACCTCTAGTACACGTCTTAGGGGTCACGGTGACCTCCAGGATATGCACATCCTCGCTGTCACTGTTGTCCAGCTAGTGTCGTCACGGTCATGGCCACCTCAGGCTTATGTTCTCGCGGTGAGGGTGGAATATTCAGTCACCCTCCACCCACGTACACTCCCACCGCCCATGTATACACCTTGACACTACCCACGTACACACCTTCACGCCCACCCCCACGTACACACTTTAATTGAGCCTCGCCAATATGATTTTGATATAAGGCCTTGAGTGCGTAGGTTGGTAATTTATGATACTCTTTTTGATGATAATTTCTAAAGTTCTATTCTGTAATTTGCATATTATATCGAAGATAATTCGAACACAAAATATTTGTACCATTTTTTTTAAACAAAAAATACTAAGTCCATGAAACTTCAGGGAGTTTCTGTACCCTGCTGTACCCTGCATCGCGGATATTACATCCGTTAAACATTTTGTATCCAGCCACTTCAGCTAGCCGGTACGGCAACGACCTGGCCTCTTACATGTCGGCGTTCGATCCCTGATGACCCAAGGGGGGTAGGCACCGTTTCTTCACTCCGTCCTCCCCCCCCCCCTATCCCAGCTTTATTCTGTTTTCGTATCCTTTCCATGTACTGTATAGTCATCCTGGTTTAGCACACATCTCCTGTGCTAGGTAAGTCCACTACGGGCTCACCATAGCCCGTGCTGCTCGGAACATTTTGTTCCTAGTAGCTGAATCTAAACACAAACAACAACAACAACAACGCGCTCTTCTCACCATTTCCTTTGCTTTCCTACTTGTGTCTAGTACAATTTTACACAATTATTTGTGTACAATGAACATTTTATTACCTCATGTATCCCACTTGAGTGTGCAATAGGGCGGTGTTCTTTATGCTGAGTACATAATCAGTGAGTGCATGAGTTTGTATTATGCTGGATCGGGAGAGTGACTGAGGAAGAGGAGAATGAGTAAGGATGGGGGGGGGAGTGTTTATGGAAAGAGTGAGTGAAGGTGCAGTGAGAAAGGGGAGAGTTAGTGAAGATTGGGAAGAATGAGTGAGGTCGGGTGAGGATAATGCATGAGGACTGAGGGTGGTGAGTGAGAAGAGTTAGGGAGGATGGTGAGAGTGAGCGCCACTGCGATACCGTAACAAGAGCCCTGGAGGTATAGATAGAGGGTGTACGCCACCAGCAGTGTCTGGGTCAGTCGTCAGCTGTGCGGGGCATTGTTCTTGCACTGCATACATCACGCGATTTCACATTTTGTTTCCAAGGTCAGGGGGACACGGCTCTTCAAGCCCAGTGTCACCTCGCCCTGCCTCTCATCACAATAGACTTGTCTGTAAAATTGTCTCTCTGCCAAATTCTTTCCCGCTAGTGTGGACGCTTGCTTCATCTGACATTTATTATTCGAAGATAAGTAGATAGTTGAAAGGAAAGTCCGAACTGCATTCATTATTTTTTACCCTGTCTATCAACCCGGGGTATGGTCAGTTCGTAGTTTAGGCCGGGATTGCTCACATAAGAGGCTGGGTTAGGTTAGGAAAGTTTTAGTACAACAGAAAATCTGTTGGTGAACTGTTTTATGTACGAAATGGCATGTATCCCTCTATACTGTTTGCAAAACTTACAAAGTCATTTGGTTCAATGATGCTTTGTGGTATCTTTTTTCCCCTCTTGCAACCCGTTTTGCACATTGCATTTTAACGTATAAATCCGCTAAGGCCAAAAATCATAGGTACTAGCAAAATTGATGTGACGTTTCGTTTTCTATTCGTGGGCCCTCGGTTAGTTTAGGTTCAGCCAATTTAGTACATCAATTTAGTGACGTTGGTGTGGACGGAATGTGTGTGTGTGTGTGGTTGCAACCCGTTCTCGCACTTTATTACAGTCAATATTGACTTACTAAATACGTGCATATGTGACATACTAAACATACTAGTTTACCTTGAAAAGCTTCATAGAAAACACCGACCTTACCTAACCTTCTTAGTATGTTAAGATAAGCATCTTATTGCTTCGTAATTACAATTATTACTTAACCTATACCTATAATAGGTTAAGTAATAATTGTAATTACGAAGCAATAAGATGCTTATCTTAACATACTAAGAAGGTTAGGTAAGGTCGGTGTTTTCTATGAAGCTTTTCAAGGTAAACTAGTATTTTTAGTATGTCACATATGCACGTATTTAATAAGTCAATATTGACTATACGAAAGTGCGAGAACGGGTTGGTGTGTGCGGCTCTTGATCCCAGCCATTATATAAATTAGATCATTGGAACCGTTGTTTCGAGTTCTCTCTTGATTTGATAGATTCAACACCTGGTTCATATCTCCTGTGTGTGTACATTTTATCCACTTGTATGATCTATTTATGTCTACCATCTAAGGCCTCTCAAGATAATTAAATATTAAGTCTTCTTAATCTGGTATCGTAAGATAGATTCTTGTTGTAATTCATTAATTTGTCTTACTTTTTGTTGTGTTTTTAAACAAAATTATTTCTTAATCCTGTAGTTTTGTGACGAAAACTGCACAGCATACTTCAAGATACAGAATAACAGTAGTATTTTTATTGCTTTGACTTCTAAGTAATTTGACGCATTAGTATTATCGCGTATATTAACATGAGTTGTGTGTACACATTTTAGTATATTTATATTTAATAATTAATATTAAATAAATGCTTCTTCAAATAATGATTTAATTTACATCTTGTATTGTTCAGCAGCGTTTTCTCCTTTGTAAATGAGATAAAACAATATAATTCTGAATAATGTTCTCTCTCTAAGCTTTCTCCGATTTTTTCCGTCTACGCTTCAAATAATTGTATTTGTATCACGTGCTTTATCTCCGGTTGTTTATCCCGCGTTCGTAAATAGATGCAGTCATTCAGTTTGTATTTTTTTTTGTATATGAATAAGGAGTTGTGTAATGTTCACCCGTTGCATCCGTTATTTATATTGCTGGTCGTATCACTATAAATTATATGTAGAAATAGGGCCATTATTTTCTTATATAATTATTTCTGAGATGGGTAGTAGGCCAGGTGAATACGTCTCTGGATGCGTCCCTGCATGTTCCACACTATGTAAATTTTACCATTGTGATTTTTTTTTGGGGGGGAGGGGCATCTACTTTTTGTATAAAGACTGACAAGTTCGTGGATGGTTCGTACCTGTTACAGCTGCATTACCTGAGCGGTGTGACGTCTGTGTACCTCTTATTGTTTATTAGAACACGTTTGTTGTAGGAATTTCAAAGAATTTTTTCCCTAGTTGTTCTTTTCTTAAATGACCTCCCGAGTCATAAACCGTATGACCTGGCAGGTGACTTTCTCTACCAGTCCTGGCAAATAATGACAAGAGAATATATTATATATATATAGAATATATATATATATATAATATATATTATATAAGTATATATATAGATAGAGACACTAATATATATATATAAATAATATATATAAAATATATATATATTATAATATATATATATATATATATATATATATATAATATATATATATATATATATATATATGTCGTACCTAGTAGCCAGAACGCACTTCTCAGCCTACTATGCAAGGCCCGATTTGCCTAATAAGCCAAGTTTTCATGAATTAATACATTTTCTCTCATTTTTTTCTTATGAAATGATAAAGCTACCCATTTCATTATGTATGAGGTCAATTTTTTTTATTGGAGTTAAAATTAACGTAGTTGTATGACCAAACCTAACCAACCCTACCTAACCTAACCTAACCTATCTTTATAGGTTAGGTTAGGTTAGGTAGCCGAAAAAGTTAGGTTAGGTTAGGTTAGGTTAGGTTAGGTAGCCGAAAAAGTTAGGTTAGGTTAGGTTAGGTAGTCGAAAAAACAATTAATTCTTGAAAACTTGGCTTATTAGGCAAATCGGGCCTTGCATAGTAGGCTCAGAAGTGCGTTCTGGTACTAGGTACGACATATATATATATATATATAGATATAGATATATATATATACGATATACGTATATATATATATATATATATATATATATATATATATATATATATATATATATATATATATATATATATATATATATATTTCGTCAGATTTTCCTCCTTTTGTGTTAAATATAAAAATACCCCGATGCATTCCCTGAAGTTCATGGCTCAGTTAGTTGTTATTTTTTGTCGCCACGTTCTATTTTGTTCGTGGCTCGCCCAACACACGAAGAAACGAGTGAAGTCGTTGCCATATTCGACGTGTTTGTGTTAATGTGGGTACATGCGAATCCTACTGGGGTGTATGAAGAGTTGAAGATGTTGTAGAACTCCTTGAAGGTGTTCTGAACTCCTTGTGAGCGTTGCTGAACACCTTAAAGGTGTTCCTGAAAGCCTTAAGGGTGAATGCCTTGCAAGGATAATGTAAACGAAGTGACTCACAAGTCTCTATACAAAGCAGTTCGCACTTGCGGTGAGTCAATTTTACAGTTAATGATCATAAACACACAGAAGTCACATTAACGTGATATATGTTAATGAGAAAATCCACTAGGACTATAGGTGGACGCGAACCTACGACCCCGGCAATGACAGTCGCGTACTCTAGCACTAGACCACCTTTCTCATTTTCACAAGTGAACGGTGGTCTAGTGGTAGAATTTTGACCTTCGGGATCGAACTCCGACTCTGCAGAAGCGAAGCTAGTCAACTTGGACCAGACTGTACCGTCTAGTCCAAGCTGATAAACATCAGTATGAACGATAAACTGGATTTATTCTGAAATAGTCGTTCAGGTAATACCTCTGCCGGAAACATATGAGGCGGTCTTAGGACACTTTGAGATTATATTACGAGGGCTGAGTCTTACTGTATCTTGGAAGAACGCGATGTGCTACACCCTGTTACTTGTTCGTCAGATTAGAGCACACAGAGTATGGTCTAGGACACATAGAGGAAGGTTTCTGATACGGTTTAGTACCATGTATGCTTGTATAATATAGGTAAAGGGGTCCCGATGGTACAATCAGGTTCGTTCTCGACGTACAAGCCAGAATTCCGGGTTCGAATCCCGGGCGGGACAAATGGTTGGGCACATTTCCTTTCAGCTAAGGCTTCTGTTCACCTCGCAGTGAGTAGGTACCCAGGAGTTAATCAGCTTGTTGTGGGGGTTGCATCCTGGGCGAGGTCAGTAATTCGGCCATAGGGGGGGGGGGCCTTGATAAAAGCCAAACGTGTATGAATACACACTGGCTTCCTGTCAACCCGACACAGTGAATTAATTATAATGTTTATCTGTTTGACTACGCAACAGCTGGCGTGGGACCCACTTCTGCTCCTCAGTATAAGCGGATTACCCTGTGCTTCAGTTAAAATAGGGAGATAACCAGTTCATACCAGGCATGTCATAGAATGTCATTGGAAAGGATACATGGAGGCCAGAAACGATTTGCACTCAGGCTTTTTTTTGCACTCTGCACATTACTAGTCTCCGTGGTGTAGTGGTAAGACACTCGCCTGGCGTTCCGCGAGCGCTATGTCATGGGTTCGTATCCTGGCCGGGGAGGATTTACTGGGCGCAAATCCTTAACTGTAGCCTCTGTTTAACGCAACAGTAAAATGTGTACTTGGATGAAAAAACGATTCTTCGCGGCAGGGGATCGTATTCCAGGGACCTGCCCGAAACGCTACGCGTACTAGTGGCTGTACAAGAATGTAACAACTCTTGTATATATCTCAAAAAAAAAAAAAATGTGTGCATATTCTTATTACTCAGCACCGGTAGTGTGAGTAATAAAAAGGTGTACATCAGTATACCCCTTCAGGGTGTGTTTACAGGGTCGAGCAGTGACGTCCTGGCACCGCTGTTCCTTCTCCTTGATAGTGAATGCATCTTTTTTATTTCTAATGCTTTTCGTCGTATTTTCGTTTTGAAAATATATATTTAATTTGCCTCGACGATCTCATACCAACCACGTGGGCTGGACAGTAGAGCGACGGTCTCGCTTCATGCAATTTCGGCGTTCAATCCCTGACCGTTCTGATGGTTGGGGCACCATTCCTTCCCCCTGTCATATCCCTAATCCTTATCCTGACCCCTTCCCCAGTGCTATATAGTCGTAATGGCTTGGTGCTTTATCCTGATAGTTCCCTTCCCTTCGACGATCTCATGTAACCCGCTCCATTTACTTACCACTCTTACTGGGAAGAAGTCTTTCCTAACGTCTCTCCGGCATGTCTGAGTTGTCAGCTTCAGTCCGTGTCCTCTGGTCCTACCGTTTCTCATTTTCAATACTGAATGTATATAAACTGTGTCAATTTCCTTTAATATCATAAATGTTATTGTCATATTCTCCCTGATTCACCTTTCCTTCAATGTGATGAGCTTGATCTCGCTCAAAAACCCGGTATTTGCTATTTGTATATTTACTATATGTGCGTTGACTATTTGTGGCTGCAGAATCGAGGTCTTAGCTCTTGGACCTCGCCATTTTTATCGTCGGTTGTCTTATGTACTGACTCCGACCTCGACCGGGACTCGAATCCGGGCCCTTAAGACTACAACCCTAGAGCGCTGTTCACTGGGCTGCGAGGACACTTTGTGTATTTACTATTTGTGCCTGCAGAATCGAGGTATTAGCTCTTGGATCCTGCCTTTCTAACCAATCTATTTTTCCTTTTATATCTACTACATATATTTCTCTGTAAACACACACACACACACACAAACACACACACACACACCACACACACACACACACACACACACACACACACACACACACACAAGATTCTCAGGGGAATCGACAGGGTTGATAAAGACAGGCTGTTTAACACAAGGGGCACACGCACTAGGGGACACAGTGGAAACTGAGTGCCCAAATGAGCCACAGAGATATTAGAAAGAACTTTTTTAGTGTCAGAGTGGTGACAAATGGAATGCATTAGGAAGCGATGTGGTGGAGGCTGACTCCATACACAGTTTCAA
>WNGS01165318.1:5318542-5359814 GCA_020271785.1 Procambarus virginalis | reverse complement strand
TTCCAAGAGTCCGTCTGTTGTTTATAATAATATATGGCAGATTGCATACTGGGGGGCTCCTAACACTTCACTGGCACAACATTTTGGGGCTGGTATAGATGAAGGTAGATAGTTCGGTAATTGTTTCTTGTGTGGTGCTTGGCAGTGTTTTTTTGTGGTGTAGAGGCAGTGTTTTCACTTGTGTTGAGGCATTATTTACACTTGTGGTGTTGAGGCAGTGTCTACATTTGTGTTTAAACAGTGTTTACAGTTATAGTGTTAAGGCAGTATATACTTGTGGCAGGGATTGTGTGCTTGACTAAGTGATGGTTTCATGCTGGCATTACATACTCAGTAACTGGTCGAACCTACCTGGTGTACAGCGATCTAAATGAAGCGTCCTGTTTCTAATTAATCGACACTCCTGTATTTCATATGTCTTGATCATGTCCCTCATCCCCTGTCTCTACTTTCTTCAGGTATCATAAGATTCAGCATACCCGTGTCCGCTCCGGTAGCCCAGCCACCTCAGATCTGAGGCTTGACTTTTAACAAACCTGTATACTTTCTCGAACTTCGTGTGACTGTGACCCGCCCTCCTGGTTGACGATTTGATCGACAAGGCTGTTGGACGTTGCTTCACGCAGCCTGGCGTAAGAGTTACAACCACAGTTCAGGCATTACAACGTAAACCTGTAGGTACCTGAAGATTATCCTGATTAATGCCAAGAATCGAGGCCCAGTTCCTGCCACTAAGTCTTTACGGACTGATGCCTTTCCCCAGTCCAAAGGCATTGACGTATTTACATTTTAACCCGTGCTTAGGTTAACCTCGACAACTATAACCCTCAAACTTCATTTTGAAATCATTTTGAATGTAAATAACGTATATATATTTTACACAGTTCAGCTTTCATCTGTCCTGGTCCATTTGTCCTGTTGTTGTCCTGCTCTTTTCCAACAGCCTGCCTTTATCCACCTTGTCGATACCTCTTAAGTGTCTTGTATGCTGTATCCGTATCTTTATGTTTTCCTTACTCCAGTGTGATACAGTGCCTCCGGCCAGTCCTCGCTGCTCTGATTCTGTATTCGCTGTCTACTCTCCGCCGGCTCCCACCTAATGTGTTTGAGGTGTGAGTGTCTGGCTAAAGTTGCGTATCACGTACCAGCCTCACATGTGTAGTGTATAGTATCCCGAATTATTGTAAGAGAGAGAAAGAGAGAGAGAGAGAGAGAGAGAGAGAGAGAGAGAGAGAGAGAGAGAGAGAGAGAGAGAGAGAGAGAGAGGGAATGTTTAACACTTCGCAGTCAGTAATATTGCTTCAGTGCTCCCAGACAAACAAATCGGCGTATCATCGTTCCATGAACTAAGGCTCAGAATATTTTCAGCTATTTTCTTGGAACCTCTTGATAATATAACCAGGCTTTTTGTGTCATAAAGTAAGTGGCAGTGATTGTGTGTCACTTCTGAGTCTACGTTCTTCTCTCTCTCTCCTTCTCTGCTCCTACCTGAACACCCCGCTTAATCCCCGGATGTGCGCACCTGGTAAAGCTCTCCTGTAGTGACCTCATTGTTGGCATAACGCTGTGTGCACAACACCTCCCGGCTGTGTGCCTTTAATACTCATCCTCTTAGTGGGTTGAAGTTCAGTAATCCCGAATAGAAATATTTTAAAACATATTGTTTATGATGTGTTTATTTAATGGGCGGACTGCCACTGAGATTCGTCGTATTTCGTTTAACAGATGCCATACAAGGGTGAGGGCCACGTCATCATGTGTGACTCTTCAGAATATTTATCGAAACACATTACAACACTTAAATTAAAGTAAAAAGGGGCTCACCTAGTTGTGCTTGTAGTGGTTGGTCATGTAACAATGTTGGTTTGCAAATTACAGTATTAAAAAGCCACTAATATGCATAACGTGTTAGTGAACCGAGTAGTAACGTATTAATGAGAATTGTTACTAATGGCAGTGCAATTCTTCATACATTTTGATAGGTAAAAATTCCCTTCGCGGTGAAGTGCAGCATGACAGTTAGGACAGCAGGGCATGGGTTACTCGCTGGCGGTTAAACAAACCACTGACCGCCGTCAAGGTTAAACCGCCACCTCATCACATTCTTGACGATGCAGCATGAACGCTATTGCTCATCAAACTCCGGGTTCCTGGTTGCCCATCAACGACTACAAAAGTTGAAGGGAGTATAGCTGTGACAGCCGAGGGTAATCCCCACCTCTCGGTTTGATTTATTGCGGCGACACAAAAAAAGAAGTCCTAAGGCGAACTGTGTTTTCGCAGGGGCCGGTTTAGAAAGGGCCCTGTTGACCGTGAACTTGACATACACGATACACCAGAAGAATGTGTTGTGGGGCCCCAGGCAGCAGGCTGCGCCCACTCTCTACATCACACAAACACCACACTCCCCACCCAACTTTCTTTTTTCCTTTCCCTCGTATTGGTTGCTTCTTCTGGAACTTGCTCTGATCTTTTATTTTCGTTTTCTTTTAGAATTTACTTAATGAACAGAACCTCTCCCATCTTGGCTGTTCAGTTATGATGCGAATTCTGCAAGGAAATCGCATACCATTGACCCATAGCGGTCAGTGTTGTGCTGTGTGTGTGTATGTTGGTGACGCTGGGTCGGTAGCCAGGTACCCCCAACGGATTTGTTATGTCTGATGCGCCAACATTTATATATGTTTCATACAAAAATAATAAATACCAGTATTGCATGAGACCTTAATTTTTGTTTACATTAATGTTATGAGGAATTATAGCCTCCAAAGAATAAAATCTAACCCAAAGTATATCTTAGGCTACTTATACCACCTCAGTAGTTCACATCCGTCTGGACCCGTGTTCGAGTACCCGGTAGGACCAGGCGATTGGGCAGGCTTTCTTACACCTGATGCACATGTTCACATAGCAGCAAATAACAATTATTGCAAGTTGCATCCTGAGAAAGGGCAGTCATTGGGCTAGGGGGGACATAAATAAGCTTATCTAGCTTCCTGTCCTTGACAGTAGGAAAAGATATATAAAGACGTTGTAGACCCCTCAGTTATATTTGGTATTTCCATTTTGGGTCGGAACACTGAGGCACTGGAACCGGAAACTGGTCACTATTGTTACATTTGTTTTCTGTCGAGTCTATCTCCCAACTCTTTCAAGAAATTGAGATCTCATTTTGAAAAAGAGTCGATGATCCAATTTATGAGATCTGGCAATGGGTTGCCGAGGATGCATCTGTAATCTCCGACAATTAGTAGGCAGTACCAAGGGCTGCATCAATACAAAGGGCCTGAGGGTCGAGGGAAGTGCCCAGTGAGGATTGAGGGACATCTAATAGGAGAATCCCAACAGAAGGAGCTCTCGACTATGAGACTAGCCTCCTGTGCCAGGTGAGTACGACGGGCTCACCATAGCCCGAGCTGCTTGGAACTTTTTGTTCCCAGTAGCTGAATCTAAACCAACAACAATATAAGACTAGGTCTGTGCTTCCCAAACATTCTATTTACTCTTCCCCTCTCTCATTTCTCCCGTCCCCTCTTTCCTACCTTCATCTCTCTCTGCCTTCTACGGAACGTATACACACTAGAACAGGAACTATCCCAGCATCCCTTTCACACCACTATCTATCCCTCTCTCTCTTCCCGTTTCCTCTCTTCCTTTCTCTCTCCCTCTACCGTTGCCCCCTCCATTCTTCCCTCCCTCCCCAGCTGCCCTCTCTCACTCCACAGTTAGGAACTTACTTTTTATAGCAGACTTTCTCGGTGACCCCGGATGAAAATTGCATAAAACTTGGTCATCGGTGTTGTTGGCAGCTGCCCTACAACGGTGATTTAGTAACACCTGGAAAAACAAGAAGAAGAAGAAAGCTACCTGACTCGCCAGACTTGCAGGTGTAGTTTGTGAGCCGCCCCTCCCTTCACCCCTCTCTCCTGGGCCTTTTTCACGGTCGCACGTGTTTGTGGGCCCCCAAGCTCTCTGTTACCTGGATAACAGTGGCATAAGAAATGCGTGTATCTTCTTATGCCATCGAGAGCAGTCCAGGCGGTGCTGGGTGAAGGTAACTCTGCTTAACTATCACTCCTTCTCCTCTTCCTCCTCCTCCACTACCTCTTCCTTCTCCTCCTTCTTCGTCTTCGTCTCCTTCGTTCTCGTCTTTCTCCTCCTGATTATCTAACTCCCTCTTCAACCACCCGCTCAGACCTCCCACTAAGACCACAGTTTCCTACCGCCAGTGCAAGCACCACTGCTTTCACCTCCTTTCTTCTCTTTTACTATTTTCTCGCTGCTTCCGTCCTCGCTTCCACATACAGCTTTGCTCTCTCTGTCTGCCTTTACCAGTCTTAGCTCCTACTCCACTCACCTCTTGTTAGCTTGGCCTCCCTGCCTTGCTGACTATTCTCACAATTTGACCCGTCTGATATTTTGACCTGTCTCTTTAACTGCTCTCTTCTGTAACCCGTCTGATATTTTGACCTGTCTCTTTAACTACTCTCTTCTATAACCCGTCTGATATTTTGACCTGTCTCTTTAACTGTTCTTTTCTATAACCCGTCTGATATTTTGACCACCCTGTCTCTTCTATAACCCGTCTGATATTTTGACCTGTCTCTTTAACTGCTCTCTTCTATAACCCGTCTGATATTTTGACCTGTCTCTTTAACTGCTCTCTTCTATAACCCGTCTGATATTTTGACCACCCTGTCTCTTAACTACTTTATTATACAACTGGTCTGATAAGATGTTCTCTTACCTCCTGACTTCTATACAATATCATGTCTTACCCTTGAACAGCTCTACGATATGTTCTCTTGCACTAATGACTTCTTTGCCTTATGTATCTGAGTCTGGCTTTCTTGACAACATTTCTTAACGATTTAAACCTTACTGCAACTTTATTAACTTTTCTGTAATAGTTTCTTGCTGGTTGTAAATGCAATGTCTGACCAGTATGGTTTTCTGAAACCGTTTCTTTAACCACTTACAGTTTCTGTTATAATTTATTGGTCGATTGAGCCTGACTACCACTTTCTATGTACCAGTCTTCCGTGACCCGTGCCAATGTTGTGACCCTTTGCCCCACTGTGTACAGTGCCTAAAACAGTTTGTGCCCACTTTATTAGCTGACAAACCGAAGCCTATAGCCATAGTTACACGTGCCCGCTGTGGTCCGTGCCAAGCTTGACCCGTGCCCAACCTGGCCCGTGTCCTGCGCCTCCTCTTGCAATCCAGTTCTTCCTCCCTTGCTTCACATTTTCAACACACACCTACGTCTGTCTCTCTCTCTCTCGCAAGCCACTCTTTCCCCACACCTGCTTTCTCCGACCCCTCCATATTTTTCTGCTGTTTTACTGAGAATTCGTTCTTGCCGCAGTCGACTTTTATTTGTGTTTACGTGTTTTACCGTCCAACATTTTGCTGATTGCGTCTTTGATTGAATTTCTACAACTGCTCGTGTTTTCATTTGATAATGGTTCAATATTTGTATTCTGGTTTATCTTTTTTATAATTTGGAATTATCTGTCGTCTTAATTTTTGAGTAAAATAGGTATACAGATTAATGTTGCACCTTATTACTCTAGGGTTTTTATCCTATATTCTTCTTCGTCTTCTTTTTCTTCTTCTTCTTCTTATTATTATTATTATTATTAATATATTTAGGTATTTATGAAACACATCCATATTTATGAAGCTACCCTGGACTATAATATGGAGGGATGCGTAGTGTGTCAAGAGTTAGAATATGACTAACTATCTTGCAGGATAATTAGTCAATCAGGGGCAGGTGATCAGTAGTCTGCACTGGCAGGCTTTTGGATGCATTATGAATATATCCTTAAGAACACGAGAGTGCATAATATAATTACGAAGCTCCAGATATTAACACATTTGTGTTAATATCTGGAGCTTCGTTAATATCTTAATGTTAGATATTAATATTTTTGTTAATATCTAACAATATTTATCTTGTTAATATCTTTGTTAGATATTAATAAAGATCTTAGATCTTATTACAAATAAGATCTTTGTTAGAAGCTCTTTGTTATTAACACATTTAGGTACATCTGCATTCATGCAGGTACCCTAGACTATGAAGGGAAGTACATAACGTGTCAAAAAGCTAGCTACGTGACGCTAAAAATCCCCACCACACAGGATGGTTAGTCATAGGAGGCATGGGATCAGTAGTCTGCACTGGCAAACTCATTTGTATTAACACAGGTACATCTCCATTTGTGCGGCTACCCTAGACTATATATAAAAAGGAGTACAGTGTAAATGCAACCGGTTCCGCGCTGCATTATGGTCTACGGAACTCTCACTACACATTTCAAAAGAGAGGCCGTGTTCAGATATACCTTTGTTATTTCCATATCAAAAAGATCTGTATCCTCAGTTATCAGGTTTAATATACTCATTTATTTTTATCACAAACAAAACTCACACTTGATATTCTTACCTTAATCTCTCTGGGGAGGCCATCCATATATGCATTAAACAACTATGGTGGACTTCATACAACCGTGGTGTAATGCTATATTAAAAATCAAACCTGATGCATACATTCATAGATGCATACCACTCTTCATTCATTAAAAGGTTTACCCTCCCCTCCTTACTCCTCTAATTCTAACTCCTGCTATTAAACTCTTACCTCATTCCTCTCTTTTTTTTCAGATTTAATTTAAGCTTTGTCTCACATAAATCAACCATCTCATACATCCCCTCCTTAAATACTTTCATTACTTTTATCTTCTTTTTCTCCATCACATTTCCTATAGGCATATAAGCCTGGCATTATTTTCTGGGGTCTAGAGTGGCACGAGGTCTATGTGCGAGGCGACATCTGCCTCTATTGGGAGGGAATTTAAGAAAATGGGTCTTTAGATATATCTTCCCATGTGCATGCATCGTAGGGAATACGGGACCATTTGTACCGCTAGCTGTGAACAGAATCGTCGTATCCCAACATCGGAAAGTAAAAAGATGGTAATACTCATGAAATAAACACTTGAAATAATGATGATGTAGGTAAGAATATAAAACGCTCAGTGACACATAAAACAGTGTGATTAATCAGTTCAACTTTGTTATACTTTACAACAAAAATGCTAGTCCGTTACTTGAAAGTGCAACGATAAACCTGTCTCAAAACTATATTGAAAACTGTGAGCGACCAACGGATTTCTCAAGTGTTTTGTAATACCTGGCAACCTGTTCTTGACGTCAGCACGCATGTGTTTGTCCGAGAATGTAAACACAACTGTGAAGTGAGCATTTATCATGTTTTTAAAAGACGCATAGAAAGCGTATTGCCTTTTTGGATGATGCTTTTACTACCCTAAACAATACAGTTGTATTTCCTTACATAACTTGTAATTGTGTAAATTTATATTTTCTCTTTAAAGCGAAGGTTTGAAAAGCGTCATGCAAGAATTAGTTTCCATGACGTTGAGGTGGTTGTCGGTGTCATTTTCATTTTCTGTTAATTATTGTGAAACTTGTAAAATGTCCTCTTTAAGATCCTTAAGGAATAATTTAACCGGATTATTCAGATACATTTAACTTTATCTTCATTGTAATTTGCGGTATTCAACTCTTTTTATCTTATGAGTAGGACAGGTAAAACGCCTGTCTTTCATATCCTACAAGTAAACACATTTTGTTTTCTCCAGATGGATGGTAGATGCCAGCTTAATGTGATTTTTTTACTTTTTCATACGATATGTTAATTTATAAAGACAAGTCAGTGAAGTTGTCGTTTTTGCATACGATAGATAAGCGAATTTTCCTGTACTAGAAAAGCTAACAATTTAGTAGAAACAACAAATTACTTGAATGGCCCGAGGCTACGAGAGAGAGAGAGAGAGAGAGAGAGAGAGAGAGAGAGAGAGAGAGAGATCCTGGACATTATGACTGGTGGCAGAACGTAGAGCTGAAAGTGGAGAAAGCCGGGCCAGCCTCGCCTTTTACAACGGCACAAGGCGGGTCACCTACTTACACTCTCCACAACTAACAAACTTCACAACTGTTAACTTGAAGTAATGACCTACTTCCATAAGTTAGCTCAGTGATTGATTTCCACTTTATATCAGGATAGCTGTAGGTTCAGAAATAGGTAAATTATAAACAAACAAGTAGGTATAGTAACAGCATAGAAAAGTTCTCTGCTCAGAAATAGAGTTTCATATTTTTTAAAGATTATTACTCGCATGCCAACTAATAAGAATATACCTTCAATATACTTTAAATAAATAACAATTATAAATTATCCATTGGGTAGTACATGTCACCGGATTAAATTATTTGAGATCATTCGAAATTTACTATGATAATGAAATTGAACGAAAGGCTAAAATTCATAGTAATTAACCTTTAGCATTTAACATCTCAGCCAACATGTTTACTTTGGTGATGTCATGAGCGCGGCCTTGTCAAGTGTAGCCAGGATAAGTACAATTTTATTTATATCACACGGATGTGTATGTACTCACCTAGTTGTGCTTGCGAGGATTGAGCTCTGGCTCTTTGGTCCCGCTTCTCAACCGTCAATCAACTGATGTACAGATTCCTGAAACTACTGGGCTCCGTCATATCTACATTTGAAAATGTCTATTGAGTCAGCCTCCGCCACATCACTGCCTAATGCATTCCACCTGTTTACTACTCTGACATTGAAACAGTTCTTTCTAACGTCCCTGTGGCTCATTTGGGTAGTCAGTCTCCACATGTGTACTCTTGTTCGCGTACCACCCGTGTTAAACAGTTTATCCTTATCTACCCTGTTAATTCCTCTGAGAATTTTGTAGGTAGTGATCATGTCTCCTTTTACTCTTCTGTCTTCCAGTGTCGTGAGGTGCATTTCACGCAGTCTTTCCTCGTAACTCATACCTCTTAGTTCTAGGACTAGACTAGTGGCATACCTCTGAACTTTTTTCAGCTTCTTTTTGTGCCTGACAAGGTACGGGCTCCATGCTGGGCCGCATACTCCAGGCTTAGTCTTATATATATGGTATACAAGGCTCTGAATGATTCCTTACACAGGTTCCTGAAGGCTGTTCTGATGTTAGCCAGCCTCGCATATGCCGCATATGTAATTCTTTTTATGTGAGCTTTAGGAGACACGTTTGGTGTGATATAAACTCCTAGATCTTTCTCTCTGTTCGTTTCATGAAGTACTTCATCTCCTATTCAGTATTCTGTGTCTGGCCTCCTGTTTCCAGGAGGCCTGTGTGTGTGTGTGTAATTACCTAAGTGTAGTTGCAATATAGCAGTATATCTTGTATATCAGTGTTTCATGGGGAACAGTGTCAAATGTCTTTTGACAGTCTAGAAAAAGATAGTGTGTGTGTGTATAATCACCAAGTTATACTCACCTGATTGTGTTTACAGGGTCGAGCAATACTTCCCTGCATCCACCATTGTGTCTCCTATTCGGTTAATGCAATGACCTTCATTCCTCCTGCTTCTCGTCGTATTCCGTTGTGAACCTGCTCATTAAATTTGCTTCAACGATATTCTCTTGTAGCTTGTTGCACTTGCGGCTCTTGCTCTGAAGACATTTTTCCGGGTGTTACTCTCGCTCATCTGTGCCTCGAGCTTCCAAACGTGTCCTGTAGTCATACCGTTTCTCATTTCCAACATTGTCACATTACCCACGTTATTAATTCCCGGTAATAACTTGTACGTTGTTATCGTATCCCTTCAGAGTCGCCTTTCCTCCTCAGTTCTAGGTTTCTCTGTTGAGCATTATCTGTCCTCACGGAATGATGCTGGTGTTTTCGGAAGCACTTTCCTAAGGAGGCTCCTTAACACTTTGCAAGGGATGTTCCTTGCTTCAAAATAGGTTGAAAATAACCAACGATATATACTATTAATTTTGTAGAGAACACGAGAAAGAAGGCAACACCCATTCACTCAGTTAAAAAATAATAAATAAGCCGTACTTGATATGATTCAGTGAAGGTGCAATACACGCGTGAGTAGAGGCTGCTTCACGGTGCTATTTTCATTCTGTAAATTGTAAGTAAAGCAGTTATTGCGGATTATCATATTTATAACATTAAAGGGTAATTTTGTATTCTTCTTTCTATGAAATGACGATAGATCAAAATCATAGCGGTGTAGATTACGCTGATTATGTGACCATTGACGGTAATTGTAATGTACTGTTGCTCTCCTTTTATAACGATAGAAAGTCAATTAATTTTCTTATGGAATAAATTACGTTAATCAAACTTACATCATGTAATGCTCGACGTTGTTCTTTATGTGAACTTGTATTTATATTCAATAATAATAAGAAGGATTATGTGTTTGTGTGTTACATGTGACGTGATGGAGGTGGAACACAAGGTCGATATCTGGGCAGCTTGAGACGTTTGGACATGTTTTCTTACATCTAACGTCTCTCTTCACCTATCATTAAGTAAGGTACCCGCGAGTTAGGCGACTATTTTGAGTCACATGTAACACACACCGTGAAGGTCCAGGGAATGGTTGGTTATTGGCCTAGAGGAACCTCAGTAACCTTGAGAGGCAGCCTTACCCCTGACAGTGGGAAAAGAAACATAATTCAACCGTCCCAACTTACCCTAACCTTATTTAACCAATCGTAACCAAATCGAGGCTTACCTTACAAAATTATACATCTTTAACAATTAGAAAACGAGCTATGAGCGAAACTCCTGGGTACCAGTGGAGCAAGGGTGCTGGGTTTATTTTTGCAGTAGTAGCCATCGCGTGCCATAATAACGAACCTGAACCTGTGGTTGTCCTGTGCCATGTGAGGGGGTTTTCGCTGTCGCTACACGACGCTGTGGTCTGCCCTTGACTTAGTCTACATCCCGCTAGTGATTGGTGGTGTGTATCACAGTATGATCTCCAAACCACACATCAGAAAATGACGAAACGACGTTTCGGTCCGTCCCGGATCATTATCAAGTCATGTAATGGATAATGGTCCAGGACAGACCGAAACGTTGTCGTTTGTTCATTTTCCGATGTTCGGTTTAGACATCATATCTTCAGCCACGTTTCTGTGGTTCATCGTCTGTATCACGGTGTGATGCGCGTGAAACTCTGGAGGCCAGAATACACCGGAAGATGGTGGATGGTACCCCACCACTAATGGAGTGTAAGATACCATGTATGAGCGTAGCAAGAGGCGACAGCGAGTCATACAGTAGCAAATTGCAGCCCTGCCTAGGATAGGCCGACCTAGGATGGCGGATGTATCACACTATGTAGAACACCTTCCTTGGAATCTCACCACACCTTTTTCCCTCTGGCGTAGGCAAGAGCGTTCTGCAGGGATCTCTCAAGGTGCCTTTCGTTGCGCCTCTGGGAAACCCCATATCCCTTTGCACCATCATGCGTTGCTCTGCACGTAGACGCGCAGCCCTGGAGCTGAATACATATCAGTGTATCATCTCTTAATGAAGAACCATAACCGGTTCCCACACTCATGTAATTTTTTAGCTTTTAAGGTACTTAATCACACACACACACACACACACACACACACACATATATATATATATATATATATATATATATATATATATATATATATATATATATATATATATATATGGAGTGCTCATTAGGAATGGTTAGTCCTGGAACTTATTAACTAAACTCCATGACTAATCAATCCCCGGCAACTCTCGTTGTGTAATTTGCGTTCAGTTTTTCATCAAATCCTGGGCTATATATAGCATAAATTTCATCATTTATAAAAATGAGGACCACATATCCTTAGAGCTCTCAAAAAATAGAAGAATATTCAGCTTATTTAACTCTTTGACGATGAGATGAGTAAAAGTGTGCATAAGATCAAACATGTGTTGACTTTCTATATACAAAAAATTTGAAATTATTTTTACATTAACACATTTAAGAGTGGTAAAGTATTGTTCAATTTCCATTGTAAACATAATGGATGAAGCTCGATTATTTCATTCTAATAATAATGTGTCCAGATTTCTATTCTAGGCCGTAAGTAAAACACACCATCAACATAGCGAAACTAAGTGACATTAGGAGGCAAAATTCGACTAAATAGTTTTGTTTCATAAAACTTCATATATAGATTACTTAAAACCGGAGAAACAAGGCTACCATAGTCATCCCAAATTGTTGACAGTATAATTAGTTATTATAAACAAACGTATGAACTGGAACGGGCAAATCGCATTTTAATAGGTCTTCAGATAAAAATCTTACCAAGTCAATATACAAATTTTGCACGAAAATTGTAACCTTCTCTTGAATTGTCTGATTGTCTATTGCAACTTATATCTATGTACCTGGTCAAAAAAGTATTTGAGGGTACATTTGGCATCATACTGCATGTATAGAGGAAGAAACGTATGTGTGTATCACCCAGAATGTTCGGTAACATGTTGATTGTTTGTGATGTGTGTATATATGAACCAGCTGTACTGAACTGGGGAGAATAGCTTGAGCTACCTTATTCCATTGTATTTATACCTGAATAAACTTATTTCAGTTTCAATCAACCGGAACTTTGGAGAATAAAGAAGTTTCATCGAGGTTTAACATTTTATAATTACAGAGATCATTCTTATAACATAATTTATCAACCAAATCAACATTATTCTTAATATTTAAATTAGATACATTACCAACAATAGGATTTAAAATTTAAACTAGCCATTTGAAAGTTTATATGACACCGAACCTACTGAACTAGTTATTGTCGACAACAGAAGACTGGACATTGGCGAGGCATTATACATCAAACAAACCAAGCCAACTATCAACAGCCAACTGTCACCAAATTACAATCTGCCATCTTGGAGATCACGACGAAACATGAAATATACTGCCCCAGCCATCATGGAAAAAGAAGATTGCAGTGGGTCTATTAGCCTATTAAGTGAGTTTTTTCATCTTCACTTTATCCCTGGTTGTATACCCAGCAGAACAGAAACTTGCAACCATTCGAACTCTGCCTTTGATAATGTTAACAAAGGTTAACGAAACGCACCTCTTCACGTCAGAGCATAATACAATTGTAAAATGAACTTAGGAGAGTTCCTTTTTCAACTTCTCAAATCAGGACAAACACAAGAAAAATAGAAAAGGTTCATGCTAGAAGATTCGTGCAGCACCACCTGGATGTGCAACACTGAAGTAAATGTAGGTTGATACATACGTGTAGTCCCACACTAACTGGTTGCCATTCTTCCAGGGGTTTACTGTGGTACCATCTGGGCGACCAATAAGACCAGTAATTACGGGGCGTTAGGTAACGGGGTTCTTTCTCAGCTGGGTATCCAGCTGTGGTGAGGCTTCTCTTGATGTCGTTAACTTGACTGTCCCTTGAGTGCCATCCTCTTGTGCTTTGGCAGAGTAGGCCATGGTGGCCGTACCTGTCAGCCACAACCTCACCGCAAATACACTTATATTTGGTGTGGATTGGGGCAGCAATAGTAACAGAACGAGGGGACATGGGTGGAAGCTGGAAACTCTGATGAATCACAGAGATGTTAGGAGGTTTTCTTTTAGTGTGAGAGTAGTGGAAAAATGGAAATTACTTAAGGAGCAGGTTGTGGAAGCAAACTCAATTCATGATGTTAAAACTTGATATGATAGGGAAATAGGACCGGAGTCATTGCTGTAAACAACCGATGACTCGAAAGGCGGGATAAAAAAGTCAATGCTTGATCCTACAGGCACAAATAGGTGCACACACACACACACACACACACACACACACACACACACACACACACACACACACACACACACACACACACACACACATATATATATATATATATATATATATATATATATATATATATATATATATATACTGTCTTTATGGTAGAAATAGGTATAATTATACTATTAACTTGTAAGGAACACAAGGAAAGTTAATAAAAGCAGTCCCCGATTTCTGTAAGTACAACATTGATGTTCATAAATCAAATAACTAACACAATGCGAATTGTTATAATGAAGCAACATTTGGCCAGTGGAGAATTTCAACATGTCGAGAGGGGTCAATTTCAACAACATTATCAGCGCCCGGTCAGAAGGAATTTTTTACTACGGGCGACGACAGGTGACACAGCACACGCGTGTCAAAGCTCGCGCGGCCCCCTGCCGCCCGGTCCTCAACCGTGCCCCACCGCGTCCACTGATGCAACCACACCACCCGGAACGTGTTTATATGAACCCTCAGCCTCGGAGAAGAGGATATGTAGCACACTAGTTTGGCTTTAATGAAATAAAAGAACATGCATATTGTGTGTGTGTGTGTGTGTGTGTGTGTGTGTGTGTGTGTGTGTGTGTGTGTGTGTGTGTGTGTGTGTGTGTGTGTGTGTGTGTGTGTATGTGTGTACATATTTAATGCGTATAGGGGTGCCACCTCTGGTTGTGTTTGCTTTCACAATGAAATACAGAAACAATGTGAGGACCCGAACCAGGGTTGCCCGGCAGAAGTGCGTCAGGCGCACGCGCTAAACATTACACCACGCGAGATAAGGTTTCTCAACCCTGTGTTCTACTGACCATACTCGAGTGTTGAAAGGCATCTTCTCTGTTGCCCACCTTTTACAAGAAACCCTCTACGTAGTTGGCGAGGGTGTTGTTGGACATGAAACACCAACGTGTTGACGGAGATGAAACACCAAGGTGTTGACGGAGATGAAACACCAAGGTGTTGACGGAGATGAAACACCAAAAAGTGCCGTTCTATTAGTGATGTTGTATGCTGTTTGAGTTCATCCATTATGCAGAGCTTTATGCGTTCCGAGCGGTAAGTACATAATTCTCAAATATAATTCTGGTGAAGCGAATGAATGAGTCAGCGACGAGTAACTTAAGTACAGGAAGATCTGACACATGGGGACTTAAGTAGAGGACGATCTGGCACATGAGGACTTAAGTAGAGGAAGATCTGGCACATGGGGACTTAAGTACAGGAAGATCTGGCACATGGGGACTTAAGTATCAGGAGATCTGGCACATCCACCAAACATTTACGCAAGTACTTACGAACCCGTCCATCTTTTCTCACTCTTTGGCCGCTTTTTTGTTTTCATTTATTAAACACTTCATGGGCTCCAAATCTGTTAAGAGGCAGTTTATAACAATAGTGACATTAATTGGAAGTTTTGATGCTTGTAAACTGTTTAATAAATGTAAACAGCGCCGCCAACATTGAAAAAGATGTACAGGCTCGTTAGTACTTGCGTACACTGCCTGTTGGTGAATCCTGGCCAAGGTCAACCACCAGACATGGCTGGGTGGTTGACCTTGGTTGTACCTCCCAGCACATCTGTGTTTGTGTACCTCCCAGCACATCTGTGTTTGTGTACCTCCCAGCACATCTGTGTTTGTGTACCTCCCAGCACATCTGTGTTCGTGTACCTCCCAGCACATCCATGTTTGTGTACCTCCCAGCACATCCATGTTTGTGTACCTCCCAGCACATCTGTGTTTGTGTACCTCCCAGCACATCTGTGTTTGTGTACCTCCCAGCACATCTGTGTTTGTGTACCTCCCAGCACATCTGTGCTTGTGTACCTCCCAGCACATCTGTGTTTGTGTACCTCCCAGCACATCTGTGTTTGTGTACCTCCCAGCACATCCATGTTTGTGTACCTCCCAGCACATCCATGTTTGTGTACCTCCCAGCACATCCATGTTTGTGTACCTCCCAGCACATCTGTGTTTGTGTACCTCCCAGCACATCCATATTTATGTACCTCCCAGCACATCTGTGTTTGTGTACCTCCCAGCACATCTGTGTTTGTGTACCTCCCAGCACATCCATGTTTGTGTACCTCCCAGCACATCCATGTTTATGTACCTCCCAGCACATCCATGTTTGTGTACCTCCCAGCACATCCATGTTTGTGTACCTCCCAGCACATCCATGTTTGTGTACCTCCCAGCACATCCATGTTTGTGTACCTCCCAGCACATCCATGTTTGTGTACCTCCCAGCACATCCATGTTTGTGTACCTCCCAGCACATCCATATTTGTGTACCTCCCAGCACATCCATGTTTGTGTACCTCCCAGCACATCCATATTTGTGTACCTCCCAGCACATCCATATTTGTGTACCTCCCAGCACATCCATGTTTGTGTACCTCCCAGCACATCTGTGTTTGTGTACCTCCCAGCACATCCATGTTTGTGTACCTCCCAGCACATCCATGTTTGTGTACCTCCCAGCACATCCATGTTTGTGTACCTCCCAGCACATCCATGTTTGTGTACCTCCCAGCACATCCATGTTTGTGTACCTCCCAGCACATCCATGTTTGTGTACCTCCCAGCACATCCATGTTTGTGTACCTCCCAGCACATCCATATTTGTGTACCTCCCAGCACATCCATATTTGTGTACCTCCCAGCACATCCATATTTGTGTACCTCCCAGCACATCCATATTTGTGTACCTCCCAGCACATCCATATTGTGTACCTCCCAGCACATCCATATTTGTGTACCACCCAGCACATCCATGTTTGTGTACCTCCCAGCACATCCATATTGTCAACATAAATCGTTGTCTGATATTAAACAAAAGTAAGTATCACGTGAATGTGAATAGTGCTGGTATTTGTAATATGAGGAAGCAACGTATTAGGAGTATCATACTAGACTTCAGACGCTATGCTAAAAGTTATGTGACTTTATTGTTAGCAATGGTGCTTTTGTATGAGATAATTTACTACTATGGCTACCAAATAAATGTTTTTTTTAAATTGACAGTACAGAACAGATCAATATGAAAAGCTATTCTAAGCGCTGACTACGGATACGTAAGTACTCGTGGTTGTATATTATATAATGAGTTAATAACTAAATATATATTTTAATGACAAGTCAGGATCCTGAACGGGGTGCTGGTCTTAGCGTGCGACGGATAATGAGGTGATATACCGACCAGAGAGGAGAGCCAGGCTCCCGGCCCGGGGGAGGCTTGCTGCACCAAGTACCTCCCAGCACCACACACACCTTGGCCAGTAGCATTACTAGCTACCGCTCTTAAATAATCCTCATCCGCAAGTCTTATTCCACGCAAGAACAGGAATTACAAAAACATACTAGAATAAGATAAGAGATAGAGCCGTCGGTTGCGTGTTCCTGGAAAATATTACAGGTACTACAGATTTTGGAGATTACTAAACCAATCTCACTCAAAGTGACTCTCCGATCTCCAATAACGGCTTTAACCAAAGTTAAACATGGTATCATCTGACAGTGGTCACGGGCAAGGAGGGCAATAATTGAATTTGCCTTCAATATTTGCCCAACCACTTGAACTGGACGGTAGAGCAACGGTCTCCCTTCGTGCAGGTCGGCTGGCAATCCCCGATCATCCAAGTGGTTGACGACCATTCCTTTCCCCCGTTCCATCTCAAATCCTTATCCTAATCCCTTTCAAGTGCTGTATAGTCATAATGGCTTGGTACTTTCTCCTGATAGTTCCCTTTGCCTATTCATCTGGTTCACTGGTTCATTTGTGAAACACTGGTTCATCTAGTGAACCAGTGTTTCTCATTGTACCCTTCAAATAATTCCGTGTTGTACTTTAGCTAAACACACACATTTAGTTCATTGTCAACTGGAAGGAGGCGATTTCTGTCTTTGCTCTTAATACTGGTTAACTGAGAAAAATTAAACACAAAAAATGACGCAAAAAAATACATTTGCATATGATATAGGATTATCCTATTTATTAGGATCTCTGGGAAGCTCTTAGTTACCATGGGGTTGCGGAATACCGGTTGAGAAACACTGATTCTAGTCTATTCCAAGTGTTCACTACTCGCACGCTGAATGTATATGTCCTCATATCTTTATTGACAATACTAATAACGTGATTATATCAATGAGAAAACCCACCAGGGCTACTATGAGGTGGCGTGAACCTACGAGGTACGAACGTAGGTTACACACACACACACACACACACACACACACACACACACGTCGTACGCAACGGCCTATGCCAGGGGTCGTAGGTTTGCGCCACCTCGTAGCTCTGGTGGATTTTTTCAATACCAATATTAATATCTCTATTAATATTGTCAATATCTCTATTGGCAATACTCCAGAATACTAACTAATAGTCATCATCAAACAGCTTATTTGGCACCACTAAATAAATGAGTATATATATATATATATATATATATATATATATATATATATATATATATATATATATATATATATATATATATATATATAAATAAGAAGAAAGAATAAATTACTATGGGCAAGCTTCATAAAGTTTACTAATGAATTTGGCTAACTCATTAAAAGTGCTACAACTGAGTTAAGGAACTTATATTGCAGATCTGACGTCATTAGTGCGAAGTAAAGGCGGAAAATATGTAACCTCGGCGAGTTGCTCGTAACACGGCTCCCCAGAGTCTGGTCCGGACACTCCCACGACAGGAGAAAAACCCAGCCCTTGGGGCCTAACACAGCGTTGTGGGGGAGGTGGGGGGTGAGGTGTGTGTGTGTGTGTGTGTGTGTTGGTCGCTGCGAGTGGCTGGCTTGGTGCGTGTGGGTGTGTGTGTATTTACTTACCTAACAGTGTGTTCAGGACTCCCGATAGCTATTGTTTTTGTCATATCTGCTCCTATAATTATGGCCTCAAACATATGTGTACGAGTTGGGTTTGTGCAGAATGGAAGAGGTAGGTTATAAGGCCTTCTATTGTCGAAATGCCACCTTTGTTTCCTCAAGAAATGTATGTCTATGTTTACTAAAAATAAATTGATTTGAAGAAGCCACAAAGGCATGTGTTTGTGTACTCACCTAGTTGTGCTGGCGAGTTGAGCGTTGGCTCTTTGGTCCCGCCTCTCAACTAGTGTACAGATTCTTGAACCTACTGGGCTCTTATCATATGTACATTTGAAATTGTGTATGGAGTTTGCCTCCACCATATCACTGTTTGTGTACGTGTATTCATCTAGTTGTATCCACCTAGTTGTACTTGCGAGGGTTGAACTTTGCTCTTTCGGCCCGCCTCTCAACTCTTAATCAACTGTTACTAACTACTGACTATTCCCCCCGCCCCCCCACACACTCCAGGAAGCAGCCCGTAACAGCTGGCTAACTGCCAGGTACCTATTTACTGTTACGTAACAGAGGCATCAGGGTGAAAGAAACTTTGCCTATTTGTTTCTGCCTGGTCCGGGAATCGAACCCGGGCCACAGAATTAAGAGACCTGCGCACTGTCCACTCAGCTACCAGACCCCCCACACACACACACACTATGTGTGTTTGTGTGTGTGTACTCACCTATGTGTGCGGGGTTGAGCTCTGGCTCTTTGGTCCCGCCTCTCAACCGTCAATCAACTGTTGTACAGATTCCCGAGCCTACTGGGCTCTAACATATGTACATTTGAAAGTGTGTATGGAGTCAGTCTCCACCACATCACTGCCTAAGGCATTCCACCTGTTAACTACTCTGACACTGAAAAAGTTCTTTCTAACGTCCCTGTGGCTCATTTGGGTACTCAGTTTCCACCTGTTTCTCCTTGTTCGCGTACCACCCGTGTTAAACAGTTTATCCTTATCTACCCTGTCAATTCCCCTGAGAATTTTGTAGGTAGTGATCATGTCTCCCCTTACTCTTCTGTCTTCCAGTGTCGTGAGGTGCATTTCCCGCAGCCTTTCCTCGTAACTCATGCCTCTTAGTTCTGGAACTAGCCTAGTGGCATACCTCTGAACTTTTTCCAGCTTCGTCTTGTGCTTAACTAGGTACGGGCTCCATGCTGGGGCCGAATACTCCAGGATTGGTCTTACATATATATAGCATACATTGTGTACTCACCTAATTGTGCTTGCAGGGGTTGAGCTTTGTCTCTTTGGTCCCGCCTGTCAACTGTCAATCAACTGGTGTACAGATTCCTGAGCCTACTGGGCTCTATTATACATTTAAAACTGTGTATGGAGTCAGCCTCCACCACATCACTTCCTAGTGCATTCCATTTAATAACTACTCTGACACTGAAAATATTCTTTCTAACGTCTCTGTGGATCATCTGGGTACTAAGTTTCCACCTGTGTGTGTGTGTGTGTGTGTGTGTGTGTGTGTTGTGTGTGTGTGTGTGTGTGTGTGTACTCACCTATTTGTACTCACCTATTTGTGCTTGCGGGGGTTGAGCTTTGGCTCTTTGGTCCCGCCTCTCAACTGTCAATCAACCGGTGTACAGATTCCCGAGCCTACTGGGCTCTATCATATCTACCCTTGAAACTGTGTATGGAGTCAGCCTCCACCACATCACTGCCTAATGCATTCCATCCGTTAACTACTCTGACACTGAAAAAGTTCCTTCTAACGTCTCTGTGGCTCATGTGGGTACTCAGTTTCCACCTGTGTCCCCTTGTTCGCGTCCCCCCAGTGTTGAATAGTTTGTCCTTGTCTACCCGGTCGATTCCTCTGAGGATTTTGTAGGTTGTGATCATATCTCCCCTTACTCTTCTGTCTTCCAGTGTCGTAAGGTGCATTTCCCGCAGCCTTTCCTCGTAACTCATGCCTCTTAGTTCTGGGACTAGTCTAGTGGCATACCTTTGGACTTTTTCCAGCTTCGTCTTGTGCTTGACAAGGTACGGGCTCCATGCTGGGGCTGCATACTCCAGGATTGGTCTTACATATGTGGTGTACAAGATTCTGAATGATTCCTTACACAGGTTCCTGAACGCTGTTCTGATGTTAGCCAGCCTCGCATATGCCGCAGATGTTATCCTTTTTATGTGGGCTTCAGGAGACAGGTTTGGTGTGATATCAACTCCTAGATCTTTCTCTCTGTCCGTTTCATTAAGTACTTCATCTCCTATTCTGTATCCTGTGTCTGGCCTCCTGTTTCCACTGCCTAGTTTCATTACTTTGCATTTACTCGGGTTGAACTTCAACAGCCATTTGTTGGACCATTCACTCAGTCTGTCTAGGTCGTCTTGTAGCCTCCTACTATCGTCCTCAGTTTCAATCCTCCTCATAATTTTTGCATCATCGGCAAACATTGAGAGAAACGATTCTATACCCTCTGGGAGATCATTTACATATATCAGAAACAGTATAGGTCCAAGGACTGACCCCTGCGGGACTCCACTTGTAACGTCTCGCCAATCTGAGACCTCACCCCTCACACTGACTCTTTGTCTCCTGTTGCTTAGGTACTCCTGTATCCAACGGAGTACCTTCCCTTTCACTCCAGCCTGCATCTCGAGCTTTTTCACTAGCCTCTTGTGTGGCACTGTATCAAAGGCTTTCTGACAATCCAAAAATATGCAGTCTGCCCACCCTTCTCTTTCTTGCCTTATTTTTGTTGCCTGGTCGTAGAATTCAAGTAACCCTGTGAGGCAGGACCTGCCATCCCTGAATCCATGTTGGTGCTGTGTTACAAAGTTCTTTCGCTCCAGGTGCTCCACTAGCTTTCTTCGCACAATCTTCTCCATCAGCTTGCATGGTATGCAGGTTAGGGACACTGGCCTGTAATTCAGTGCCTCCTGTCTATCCCCTTTCTTGTATATCGGGACTACATTAGCTGCTTTCCAAATTTCTGGCAGTTCCCCTGTTGCCAGAGATTTGTTATACACTATGGAGAGTGGTAGGCACAGTTCTTCTGCTCCTTCCTTAAGTATCCAAGGAGAGATTCCATCTGGGCCTATAGCCTTTGTCACATCCAACTCTAGTAAACACTTTCTTACTTCCCCGCTTGTAATCTCAAACTCTTCCAGTGGTTCCTGGCTAGCTATCCCCTCTCTTAACTCTGGGATTTCTCCTAGTTCTAGGGTGAAGACCTCTTGGAATTTCTTATTCAGTTCCTCACACACTTCCTTGTCGTTTGTAGTGAATCCTTCTGCCCCTATCCTTAATTTCATAACCTGTTCCTTTACTGTTGTTTTTCTCCTGATGTGGCTATGCAGCAATTTAGGCTGAGTCTTTGCCTTGCTTGCGATGTCGTTTTCGTATTGTCTTTCCGCCTCTCTTCTCATCCTGACATATTCATTCCTGGCATTCTGGTATCTTTCTCTGCTCTCCAGTGTCCTGTTATTCCTATAGTTTCTCCATGTCCTTTTACTTTGTTGCTTAGCTAGCCTACATCTCTGATTAAACCATGGGTTTCTCATCTTCATTGTGTGTGTGTGTGTGTGTGTGTGTGTGTGTGTGTGTGTGTGTGTGTGTGTATTGACCTGTTTGTACCTGCATGATAGAGCTTTTAACTCTTGGACCCGGCCTTTCCAACCGCCGGTGTGTGTTGACCAGTGCGTGATGGCGGACTATTGGTAAGGAGAGGTGTTCGAACAGGAAGGACTACTTCCGTATTGTAACTGGACCTCGTTTTCTTAAGACAATACTCAACTGTTACTAATTTACAATATGGACACAATCTGACAGCTAACAAATAACTGTCTTTATAGTTAATAAACAACAAATATTAGTTAAATTTGACTAATTTTAGTGGCTACCAGTTTTACTAGCTACAACTTTTAGTCGGCTCTGTTTTGAATAACTTGCATATTATGGTAGCAACATCATTTTGAAGTATCAGTGTAGTATTCTTAACCTGTAATAAACGTTTAGATGAGAAAATTATTAAAAAAATGAGAAAAAAATTAGTCGTTGGTATGGACTTTCATCTCCCACCATCTGGTACCCCAACACGAGTGAAGCTTGAGAAACGTTTATCAGCGAAGAACGTTGCTTTGGGGCAAAAACTGTCAACCAGTCAGGGGAGGAAGAGAGAACGCGCCGCGGCCCAGTGCAGTAGTGACGCCAACCGCGCCTGGCCCTATGTTGACATGTTTTCACAATAAACGTGCCTTACAAAGAAATGTAAATGTTATTTCTAATAAATGTATTTTTTACATTTCTAATAAAGGGATTTTTTTTCTGGACACAAATGTTTTCTATACTCGTTTCAAATTCTCATGAATTAAAAGTTTCTTATCGTTCTAGGGGAAGAGGGAATTAGTTTTCTGGATGCTCCCCTGTCTCTCTCCCACTTCCCCACTCTCCCCTCTCTCTCATCTCTGTTTTTCTATCCTCCCTCTCTTCACAACTCCCTCTCTAACTTTCTCTTCCATGATATCCCTCTTTTCTCCTCTCCCTCCTTCCCTCTCCACCCCTCTCTCCAAATCTCCCCTCCTTACCCTCTCTACAAATCTCCCGTCTTCTCCCCCTCGCCAACCCTCTCCATCTTTCTACCCACTAACATTTACTTAACTCCCCTTCACCCTCTCTCCAAATCTCCTCCTCTCATAACCCTCCCGCTTTCATCCACTCTTCCCCCTCTCCACCTGTCACCCCCTCTCTCATTCCCCTTCTTTATGCATCCCCCCTCTTCCCAATCTCATTCCCTCTCATCTAACATTTCACTTCTCCCACCTTATCCTTTCTTCTCTCTCTCTCTCTCTCTCTCTCTCTCTCTCTCTCTCTCTCTCTCTCTCTCTCTCTCTCTCTCTCTCTCTCTCTCTCTCTCTTTCTTTTATATTATTAACACATTTAGGTACATCAGCATTTGTGCAGCTTCCCTAGACTATATGAAGGGGAGTACAGTGTGCCACTAAACTAGCTACGTGATGCTAAAATCCCCATCACACAGGATGGTTAGTCATACAGAGGCATGTGACAAGTAGTCTGCACTGGCAAATCTGGGAGCATTATGAGGATATCATCATGAACACGAGAGCGAATAAAATAATTGCAGAGCTCCAGGTACCTCATGCCTCTCTCGGAAAATGTAAACATATCTAGGGACTCGGTCAGCCACCTTTCACTGATTACCGGGGGGAAGGGGGGGGGGGGTCACTATTACGCCTGACCTCCCTCTTAATAGAACGAATAGGATCAACATCGACCAGTCCAAGACCCCTGACTCTTCACCCTACAAAGTTCGATGATGGCTAGCCCAAAGCATCTGGCCTCCAAGATTGCTTGTCTGTTTGTCTTGCCAACCCTATTCGAGCCCTACCCATTCCACGTCCTTACCCCTCCCTCCACCACTTCCCCCCCCCCTTCTCTCACTCCCACTTCTCCTCCCCCCTCTCCCTCCCATCGCCTCCCCCCTCCCTGTTGTCTCCCGAACTTGTTCACCGCGCCACCGTGCACCCTCATTACTCCTCTACTCCCTCCTTCCTCTTTTCCCTCTTTCGCTCTCACTCCTGCTCTCACTACTATCTCTCTACTGCCTTCACTCTCACACTCCTTTATTCTCTACTCTCGGTCACCCTCAACTCTCTCTCTCTCTTATCTCCACTCTGTCCCTCACCCTCCAATCTACCTCGCGCTTCACTCTCTCCCTCACCCTTCACTCTTTCCCCTCAAAGCGCAACTTGCATACATGCAAGATACATGCATATTGCAAGATCCTTGCAATATGGATCTGGCAATTACCTATGATATGCGTTTATATAGTGAGCTCGAGCTTGCCAGTGCACTCAAGCTTGCCAGTGCACTCAAGCTTCCCAGTGCACTGTGAACTAATCTATTACATTATTTATAAATGTTGACCTGAAATGTTTGCCTACTATACTAAACGGATGGGCTCGGGAAGCTGACTAAGTTGTAAGGTAAGTATCCCCATGAAACCTTGAACAAGAGTTCGGATAAGCCGCTGTGCAGATGATATACAGTTCCATGACAACTAATATGTAATAATATATGTGACAACTAATATATGTGGGAGGATGTAAAATGGGGGTTAGAGTTGCTCTGTCTTTCAATACGCAGTACTCCTAGGAGACTGTAGTAGGATTGTTGTTTAAGATTCGCTACTTGGAACAAAAAGTTCCAAGTCGCACAGGCTATGGTGAGCCCGTAGTGGACTTATCTGGCACAGGAGCGGGGCTGTAACTGTGTAGTAGGGTTGGTCTTCCGCTTATATAGATTTGAGGTCAAATATTTTCCATGTTTCAGACTTTTATCTCGGGCAGATCACAAGGGCAAAAAGGATACACAGTTCATCGGAATCACGGTGTATTTGACGTGCCGTCAAGTATTCGTGATCCCAGCTGGTCACACTGGTTGATACCTGGTTGATTGGGTTCTGGGAGTTCTTCTACTCCCCAAGCCCGGCCCGAGGCCAGGCTTGACTTGTGAGAGTTTGGTCCACTAGGCTGTTGCTTGACACGTTCACGACACGTTCAAACTAATGACACGTTCGGACAAAAATAGGCATACGTGTGTGTGTTTTATTTCTTAAAAGTTATTATGAATGCATAATTTATGAATGTCTAAATATTATTACTGTTATTCTTATAAACGTCAAGATTGAGGAATAAAATTGATAAATACATTTTTGACATAGGACAACAGTATCACTGGCGCTAATATATACAAAGAAGGAAAACAAATTCTACTCTAGGAAAGAAATTTATTGTATGCTGAGAGTTCATACACCTCTGGTAACATTGCAACCAAATGGCTTCTTTACTTCTAATCCCCCCCATCCCCACATGGCAACACTTTTTGGGTAAATTTACTACTCCGTGTTTGAGTTTGGGTTATCATTTATGCCTAATTTCCCAACATAAGGAATCAGCTCAGAGAAGGTTGAAGTCTGTAGCCTAGCAGGAGCGTAAGGTTCATCCTAGGGTAAAAGACACACTTTAGGCAGAAGAGGAACTTTTATAATCCACATCCGACAACCCTACAGATCGCGCAAACACCCGATCTTTCCTACAACGGAAGGGTGGCCTAGGGTTAGGGTAGGAACCTAAGGAACGTCATGGGTTTAGTCCCCTCGAAGACTTAAGGTCAAGGTTGGCATGCCAAGGGGAAAGGGGTAAAGTCTTAAGAAATAGAATGTTTCCTTTGCGGTGTTTTCCTCTTAACGTTTAGTGTTATGTAAGGGAAGGCTAATTAGCGATGGTCAGTTTTGGGGGGAGAGTGGATTGCCTGTGTGTGTGTGTGTGTGTGTGTGTGTGTGTGTGTGTGTGTGTGTGTGTGTGTGTGTGTGTGTGTGTGTGTGTGTGTGTGTGTACTCACCTAATTGTACTCACCTAATTGTGCTTGCGGGGGTTGAGCTTTGGCTCTTTGGTCCCGCCTCTCAACTGTCAATCAACTGGTGTACAGTTTCCTGAGCCTACTGGGCTCTATCATATCTACATTTGAAACTGTGTATGGAGTCAGCCTCCACCACATCACTGCCTAGTGCATTCCATTTACTAATGGAATGCGTGTGTGTGTGTGTGTGTGTGTGTGTGTGTGTGTGTGTGTGTGTGTGTGTGTGTGTGTGTGTGTGTGTGTGTGTGTGTGTAACTAAGTGTAGTTCCAGGATGAGAGCTACGCTCATGGTGTCCCGTCTACCCAGCACTGTCATATAACGCTTTGAAGCTACTGACGGTTTTGGCCTCCATCACCTTCTCATCTAACTTGTTCCAACCGTCTACCACTCTGTTTACAAAAGTGAATTTTCGTATAAACTAATCCACAAGGGCCGTGACGAGGATTCGAACCTACGTCCGAGATGATCCCAGACGCTGTCGACTGAATCGGCTGAGCTACGACATGGTCAAAAGAGTTGAAACCGAAGTTCTACTGAACTTACTGGAGAGACACAAATCAGGGTTTTACACAACTCCCCCCTGCACTCGAGCTATGTCAATAGGCCGTTCTACCTCTTCGCCCTTACTTCATTACACACAAATCCACAAGGGCAATTGTGGACTTGTTCATTGATGCATCACGCTACTGTGATTTCTGTGTGTAAAGAATGTTCGTATATTTCTTCGGCATCTTTGTTTAGTTAGTTTAAATCTATGGCCTCTTGTTCTTGAAGTTCCAGGTCTCAGGAAATCTTCCCTATCAATTTTATCAATTCCTGTTACTATTTTGTACGTAGTGATCATATCACCTCTTTTTCTTTTGTCTTCTAGTTTTGGCATATTTAATGCCTTTAACCTCTCCTCGTAGCTCTTGCCCTGCAGTTCTGGGAGCCACTTAGTAGCATGTCTTTGCACTTTTCCAGTTTGTTGATGTGCTTCTTAAGATATAGGCACCACACAACCGCTACATATTCTAGCATTGGCCTAACAAAAGTCGTGAACAATTTCTTTAGTATTTCGCCATCCATTTATTTAAAAGCAATTCTGAAATTAGAAAGCGTGGCATAGGCTCCTCGCACAACGTTCTTTATGTGGTCCTCGTGTGTGTGTGTGTGTGTACTCACCTAGTTGTACTCACCTAGTTGTGCTTGCGGGGGTTGAGCTCTGGCTCTTTGGTCCCGCCTCTCAACCGTCAATCAACAGGTGTACAGTTTCCTGAGCCTAATGGGCTCTATCATATCTACACTTGAAACTGTGTATGGAGTCAGCCTCCACCACATCGCTTCCTAATGCATTCCATTTGTCAACCACTCTGACACTAAAAAAGTTCTTTCTAATATCTCTGTGGCTCATTTGGGCACTCAGTTTCCACCTGTGTCCCCTAGTGCGTGTGCCCCTTGTGTTAAACAGCCTGTCTTTATCAACCCTGTCGATTCCCCTGAGAATCTTGAATGTGGTGATCATGTCCCCCCTAACTCTTCTGTCTTCCAACGAAGTGAGGTTTAATTCCTGCAGTCGCTCCTCGTAGCTCATACCTCTCAGCTCGGGTACTAGTCTGGTGGCAAACCTTTGAACCTTTTCCAGTTTAGTCTTATGCTTGACTAGATAGGGACTCCATGCTGGAGCTGAATACTCCAGGATTGGTCTGACATATGTGTGTGTATGTGTGTGTGTGTGTGTGTGTGTGTGTGTGTGTGTGTGTGTGTGTGTGTGTGTGTGTGTGTGTACTCACCTAGTTGTACTCACCTAGTTGTGCTTGCGGGGGTTGAGCTCTGGCTCTTTGGTCCCGCCTCTCAACCGTCAATCAACAGGTGTACAGTTTCCTGAGCCTAATGGGCTCTATCATATCTACACTTGAAACTGTGTATGGAGTCAGCCTCCACCACATCGCTTCCTAATGCATTCCATTTGTCTACCACTCTGACACTAAAAAAGTTCTTTCTAATATCTCTGTGGCGTGTGTGTGTGTGTGTGTGTGTGTGTGTGTGTGCTTGCGTGCGTGCGTGCGTGCCTGCGTGTGCGGGCGTGTGTGAGCGCGTGCGAGTGTGTACGCGAGCGTGTCCCTGTGTGTTTATACGCGCGCTTTTTGTCTTTTTACTGATATAACCACACTTCCTTACTGATATAATATAAAATGTTTTATATCTAATTATGTTTTGTACACATATAATATTGATGCGTCATATAAACAGTGCAGTGATGGTGAGTTGTAGTGAAACAAAGCATAGCCCACCTACCGTCATGGGCGATATCTACACGTTGTCAGACTAACTTTATTACAAGGCGGGAAAAAGTCAATCACTTACATTTCTGTACACCACTCAGAGCGACAGGTTATTGCTAGAAGGTCTTAGGCTTCTGAATATTGCCACATTGACGTCAGCTTCGCTTATACCCTACCAAAATATAGTTTTATCTGCCCAGTATCGCTTGCGTACTGTATGAGCAACAGGAGTGTAAACAAATTGATAAATAAAGGATAAGGGAATGTTAGTTTTGGGATATAAATCGAGGAGAGGTAAAATCTGGCAGAATCAAGAGTGGGGGGGATTGCTTAACCCGTTATTGCAGGGCCTGGGGTGAAGGGGGCCCTGCTTTCATGCTGTGGGGATGGTGCAACGCACGGGTCACATAGACTCTTCTAGACCCAGCTTTCTACTCCCCTTGCTCCGTCGCCACCCCTGCTCCTGCTGCACCTGCTGCTACTGCTGTTACACCTGCTGCTACAGCTACTGCTGCTGCACCTGCTGCTTCAGGCGCTCCTACTGCTGCTACACCTGCTGCTACTGCTGATCTTGTCGCCGTTGATTTTATTCCCTGACTTCTAGGACTTTTTCTTGTTTAACGTCAGGCCCCCGAGGTGTTCTTATTATCCCTAGTTTTTTGTGTTTGTTTCATTCACAGCCGTTCTACGTTTTCTATTTTATTCCCAAGGCATCTTTGTGATTTTCTTTTATTATCAAGCTTTCTGTGGGATTTTTCCACTTTTATTCAATGTCACTAATGGGATTTCTTAATTTTAACCTCAGTCCTTGTAGGTAAATTTTTTGTTTAATTCCCAAATATCTTTGGAATTTGACTGGTTTTATTGATCTTCCTTGGGATTTTTTTGTTTTACTCAGATTTCCCTTATTTACTTAATTTTTTTAAATTCCAAGCCTTGAAATTTCTTGTTCCTTTTCAGGGTTCTTCGGGGATTTTCAGATTTCACTCAAAGACCTTTTTGAGAATTTATTGTTTACCCCTAGAGATCCTAATACTTTCCCTGGCTTCCCCAATATTTACTATGGGATGGTAAATTTTATCTTTCAGCTTCCTACAAGGATGTTCACCTTCCTTCAAGGATGTTCTTGTTTAGTACTATGCTTTCGTAATCATCTCACGGCGTTTCCTGTTCAATCCCAAGTCTCTTTGAGCACATTTCTTGTTCATTCCCAGTCCTCTTAGTATTTTATTTTCCCAACGTTCCCACCTCCAGTCATCATGCAAACTTTGAGAGTCTCTTGCGTCACCGGAGTGTACTTAGCTGGGGTCACTTGNCTCGTTGTGTAATTTGCGTTCAGTTTTTCATCAAATCCTGGGCTATATATAGCATAAATTTCATCATTTATAAAAATGAGGACCACATCCTTAGAGCTCTCAAAAAATAGAAGAATATTCAGCTTGTTAACTCTTTGACGATGAGATGAGTAAAAGTGTGCATAAGATCAAACATGTGTTGACTTTCTATATACAAAAAATTTGAAATTATTTTTACATTAACACATTTAAGAGTGGTAAAGTATTGTTCAATTTCCATTGTAAACATAATGGATGAAGCTCGATTATTTCATTCTAATAATAATGTGTCCAGATTTCTATTCTAGGCCGTAAGTAAAACACCACCATCAACATAGCGAAACTAAGTGACATTAGGAGGCAAAATTCGACTAAATAGTTTTGTTTCATAAAACTTCATATATAGATTACTTAAAACCGGAGAAACAAGGCTACCATAGTCATCCCAAATTGTTGACAGTATAATTAGTTATTATAAACAAACGTATGAACTGGAACGGGCAAATCGCATTTTAATAGGTCTTCAGATAAAAATCTTACCAAGTCAATATACAAATTTTGCACGAAAATTGTAACCTTCTCTTGAATTGTCTGATTGTCTATTGCAACTTATATCTATGTACCTGGTCAAAAAAGTATTTGAGGGTACATTTGGCATCATACTGCATGTATAGAGGAAGAAACGTATGTGTGTATCACCAGAATGTTCGGTAACATGTTGATTGTTTGTGATGTGTGTATATATGAACCAGCTGTACTGAACTGGGGAGAATAGCTTGAGCTACCTTATTCCATTGTATTTATACCTCAATAAACTTATTTCAGTTTCAATCAACCGGAACTTTGGAGAATAAAGAAGTTTCATCGAGGTTTAACATTTTATAATTACAGAGATCATTCTTATAACATAATTTTTCAACCAAATCAACATTATTCTTAATATTTAAATTAGATACATTACCAACAATAGGATTTAAAATTTAAACTAACCATTTGAAAGTTTATATGACACCGAACCTACTGAACTAGTTATTGTCGACAACAGAAGACTGGACATTGGCGAGGCATTATACATCAAACAAACCAAGCCAACTATCAACAGCCAACTGTCACCAAATTACAATCTGCCATCTTGGAGATCACGACGAAACATGAAATATACTGCCCCAGCCATCATGGAAAAAGAAGATTGCAGTGGGTCTATTAGCCTATTAAGTGAGTTTTTTCATCTTCACTTTATCCCTGGTTGTGTACCCAGCAGAACAGAAACTTGCAACCATTCGAACTCTGCCTTTGATAATGTTAACAAAGGTTAACGAAACGCACCTCTTCACGTCAGAGCATATTACAATTGTAAAATGAACTTAGGAGAGTTCCTTTTTCAACTTCTCAAATCAGGACAAACACAAGAAAAATAGAAAAGGTTCATGCTAGAAGATTCGTGCAGCACCACCTGGATGTGCAACACTGAAGTAAATGTAGGTTGATACATACGTGTAGTCCCACACTAACTGGTTGCCATTCTTCCAGGGGTTTACTGTGGTACCATCTGGGCGACCAATAAGACCAGTAATTACGGGGCGTTAGGTAACGGGGTTCTTTCTCAGCTGGGTATCCAGCTGTGGTGAGGCTTCTCTTGATGTCGTTAACTTGACTGTCCCTTGAGTGCCATCCTCTTGTGCTTTGGCAGAGTAGGCCATGGTGGCCGTACCTGTCAGCCACAACCTCACCGCAAATACACTTATATTTGGTGTGGATTGGGGCAGCAATAGTAACAGAACGAGGGGACATGGGTGGAAGCTGGAAACTCTGATGAATCACAGAGATGTTAGGAGGTTTTCTTTTAGTGTGAGAGTAGTGGAAAAATGGAAATTACTTAAGGAGCAGGTTGTGGAAGCAAACTCAATTCATGATGTTAAAACTTGATATGATAGGGAAATAGGACCGGAGTCATTGCTGTAAACAACCGATGACTCGAAAGGCGGGATAAAAAAGTCAATGCTTGATCCTACAGGCACAAATAGGTGCACACACACACACACACACACACACACACACACACACACACACACACACACACACACACACACACACACACACACACACACACATACATATATATATATATATATATATATATATATATATATATATATATATATACTGTCTTTATGGTAGAAATAGGTATAATTATACTATTAACTTGTAAGGAACACAAGGAAAGTTAATAAAAGCAGTCCCCGATTTCTGTAAGTACAACATTGATGTTCATAAATCAAATAACTAACACAATGCGAATTGTTATAATGAAGCAACATTTGGCCAGTGGAGAATTTCAACATGTCGAGAGGGGTCAATTTCAACAACATTATCAGCGCCCGGTCAGAAGGAATTTTTTACTACGGGCGACGACAGGTGACACAGCACACGCGTGTCAAAGCTCGCGCGGCCCCCTGCCGCCCGGTCCTCAACCGTGCCCCACCGCGTCCACTGATGCAACCACACCACCCGGAACGTGTTTATATGAACCCTCAGCCTCGGAGAAGAGGATATGTAGCACACTAGTTTGGCTTTAATGAAATAAAAGAACATGCATAGTGTGTGTGTGTGTGTGTGTGTGTGTGTGTGTGTGTGTGTGTGTGTGTGTGTGTGTGTGTGTGTGTGTGTGTGTGTGTGTGTGTGTGTACATATTTAATGCGTATAGGGGTGCCACCTCTGGTTGTGTTTGCTTTCACAATGAAATACAGAAACAATGTGAGGACCCGAACCAGGGTTGCCCGGCAGAAGTGCGTCAGGCGCACGCGCTAAACATTACACCACGCGAGATAAGGTTTCTCAACCCTGTGTTCTACTGACCATACTCGAGTGTTGAAAGGCATCTTCTCTGTTGCCCACCTTTTACAAGAAACCCTCTACGTAGTTGGCGAGGGTGTTGTTGGACATGAAACACCAATGTGTTGACGGAGATGAAACACCAAGGTGTTGACGGAGATGAAACACCAAAAAGTGCCGTTCTATTGGTGATGTTGTATGCTGTTTGAGTTCATCCATTATGCAGAGCTTTATGCGTTCCGAGCGGTAAGTACATAATTCTCAAATATAATTCTGGTGAAGCGAATGAATGAGTCAGCGACGAGTAACTTAAGTACAGGAAGATCTGCACATGGGGACTTAAGTAGAGGAAGATCTGGCACATATGGACTTAAGTACAGGAAGATCTGGCACATGGGGACTTAAGTACGGAAAATCTGGCACATGGGGACTTAAGTACAGGAAGATCTGGCACATGAGGACTTAAGTAGAGGAAGATCTGGCACATGGGGACTTAAGTACAGGAAGATCTGGCACATGGGGACTTAAGTACAGGAAGATCTGGCACATGAGGACTTAAGTACAGGAAGATCTGGCACATGAGGACTTAAGTAGAGGAAGATCTGGCACATGGGGACTTAAGTACAGGAAGATCTGGCACATGGGGACTTAAGTACAGGAAGATCTGGCACATGAGGACTTAAGTACAGGAAGATCTGGCACATGAGGACTTAAGTACAGGAAGATCTGGCACATGGGGACTTAAGTACAGGAAAATCTGGCACATGGGGACTTAAGTACAGGAAGATCTGGCACATGAGGACTTAAGTAGAGGAAGATCTGGCACATGGGGACTTAAGTAGAGGAAGATCTGGCACATGGGGACTTAAGTACAGGAAGATCTGGCACATGAGGACTTAAGTACAGGAAGATCTGGCACATGAGGACTTAAGTAGAGGAAGATCTGGCACATGAGGACTTAAGTACAGGAAGATCTGGCACATGAGGACTTAAGTACAGGAAGATCTGGCACATGGGGACTTAAGTACAGGAAGATCTGGCACATGGGGACTTAAGTACAGGAAGATCTGGCACATCCACCAAACATTTACGCAAGTACTTACGAACCCGTCCATCTTTTCTCACTCTTTGGCCGCTTTTTTGTTTTCATTTATTAAACAGTTCATGGGCTCCAAATCTGTTAAGAGGCAATTTATAACAATAGTGACATTTAATTGGGAAGTTTTGATGCTTGTAAACTGTTTAATAAATGTAAACAGCGCCGCCAACATTGAGAAAAGATGTACAGGCTCGTTAGTACTTGCGTAACTGCCTGTTGGTGAATCCTGGCCAAGGTCAACCACCCAGACATGGCTGGGTGGTTGACCTTGGTTGTACCTCCCAGCACATCTGTGTTTGTGTACCTCCCAGCACATCTGTGTTTGTGTACCTCCCAGCACATCTGTGTTTGTGTACCTCCCAGCACATCTGTGTTTGTGTACCTCCCAGCACATCTGTGTTTGTGTACCTCCCAGCACATCCATGTTTGTGTACCTCCCAGCACATCCATATTTATGTACCTCCCAGCACATCCATGTTGTGTACCTCCCAGCACATCCATGTTTGTGTACCTCCCAGCACATCTGTGTTTGTGTACCTCCCAGCACATCTGTGTTTGTGTACCTCCCAGCACATCCATATTTGTGTACCTCCCAGCACATCTGTGTTTGTGTACCTCCCAGCACATCCATATTTGTGTACCTCCCAGCACATCCATGTTTGTGTACCTCCCAGCACATCTGTGTTTGTGTACCTCCCAGCACATCCATATTTGTGTACCTCCCAGCACATCCATGTTTGTGTACCTCCCAGCACATCTGTGTTTGTGTACCTCCCAGCACATCTGTGTTTGTGTACCTCCCAGCACATCCATATTTGTGTACCTCCCAGCACATCTGTGTTTGTGTACCTCCCAGCACATCCATGTTTGTGTACCTCCCAGCACATCTGTGTTTGTGTACCTCCCAGCACATCTGTGTTTGTGTACCTCCCAGCACATCTGTGTTTGTGTACCTCCCAGCACATCTGTGTTTGTGTACCTCCCAGCACATCCATATTTGTGTACCTCCCAGCACATCTGTGTTTGTGTACCTCCCAGCACATCTGTGTTTGTGTACCTCCCAGCACATCTGTGTTATGTACCTCCCAGCACATCTGTGTTTGTGTACCTCCCAGCACATCTGTGTTTGTGTACCTCCCAGCACATCAGTGTTTGTGTACCTCCCAGCACATCTGTGTTTGTGTACCTCCCAGCACATCTGTGTTTGTGTACCTCCCAGCACATCTGTGTTTGTGTACCTCCCAGCACATCTGTGTTTGTGTACCTCCCAGCACATCTGTGTTTGTGTACCTCCCAGCACATCTGTGTTTGTGTACCTCCCAGCACATCTGTGTTTGTGTACCTCCCAGCACATCTGTGTTTGTGTACCTCCCAGCACATCTGTGTTTGTGTACCTCCCAGCACATCTGTGTTTGTGTACCTCCCAGCACATCCTGTTTGTGTACCTCCCAGCACATCTGTGTTTGTGTACCTCCCAGCACATCTGTGTTTGTGTACCTCCCAGCACATCCATGTTTGTGTACCTCCCAGCACATCCATGTTTGTGTACCTCCCAGCACATCCATGTTTGTGTACCTCCCAGCACATCCATGTTTGTGTACCTCCCAGCACATCCATGTTTGTGTACCTCCCAGCACATCCATGTTTGTGTACCTCCCAGCACATCTGTGTTTGTGTACCTCCCAGCACATCCATGTTTGTGTACCTCCCAGCACATCCATGTTTGTGTACCTCCCAGCACATCTGTGTTTGTGTACCTCCCAGCACATCCATGTTTGTGTACCTCCCAGCACATCCATGTTTGTGTACCTCCCAGCACATCCATGTTTGTGTACCTCCCAGCACATCCATGTTTGTGTACCTCCCAGCACATCCATGTTTGTGTACCTCCCAGCACATCCATGTTTGTGTACCTCCCAGCACATCCATGTTTGTGTACCTCCCAGCACATCCATGTTTGTGTACCTCCCAGCACATCTGTGTTTGTGTACCTCCCAGCACATCCATGTTTGTGTACCTCCCAGCACATCCATGTTTGTGTACCTCCCAGCACATCTGTGTTTGTGTACCTCCCAGCACATCCATGTTTGTGTACCTCCCAGCACATCCATGTTTGTGTACCTCCCAGCACATCCATGTTTGTGTACCTCCCAGCACATCCATGTTTGTGTACCTCCCAGCACATCCATGTTTGTGTACCTCCCAGCACATCCATGTTTGTGTACCTCCCAGCACATCCATTTGTGTACCTCCCAGCACATCCATATTTGTGTACCTCCCAGCACATCCATATTTGTGTACCTCCCAGCACATCCATATTTGTGTACCTCCCAGCACATCCATATTTGTGTACCTCCCAGCACATCCATATTTGTGTACCACCCAGCACATCCATGTTTGTGTACCTCCCAGCACATCCATATTGTCAACATAAATCGTTGTCTGATATTAAACAAAAGTAAGTATCACGTGAATGTGAATAGTGCTGGTATTTGTAATATGAGGAAGCAACGTATTAGGAGTATCATACTAGACTTCAGACGCTATGCTAAAAGTTATGTGACTTTATTGTTAGCAATGGTGCTTTTGTATGAGATAATTTACTACTATGGCTACCAAATAAATGTTTTTTTTTAAATTGACAGTACAGAACAGATCAATATGAAAAGCTATTCTAAGCGCTGACTACGGATACGTAAGTACTCGTGGTTGTATATTATATAATGAGTTAATAACTAAATATATATTTTAATGACAAGTCAGGATCCTGAACGGGGTGCTGGTCTTAGCGTGCGACGGATAATGAGGTGATATACCGACCAGAGAGGAGAGCCAGGCTCCCGGCCCGGGGGAGGCTTGCTGCACCAAGTACCTCCCAGCACCACACACACCTTGGCCAGTAGCATTACTAGCTACCGCTCTTAAATAATCCTCATCCGCAAGTCTTATTCCACGCAAGAACAGGAATTACAAAAACATACTAGAATAAGATAAGAGATAGAGCCGTCGGTTGCGTGTTCCTGGAAAATATTACAGGTACTACAGATTTTGGAGATTACTGAACCAATCTCACTCAAAGTGACTCTCCGATCTCCAATAACGGCTTTAACCAAAGTTAAACATGGTATCATCTGACAGTGGTCACGGGCATGGAGGGCAATAATTGAATTTGCCTTCACTATTTGCCCAACCACTTGAACTGGATGGTAGAGCAACGGTCTCCCTTCGTGCAGGTCGGCTGGCAATCCCCGATCATCCAAGTGGTTGACGATCATTCATTTCCCCCGTCCCATCTCAAATCCTTATCCTAATCCCTTTCAAGTGCTGTATAGTCATAATGGCTTGGTACTTTCTCCTGATAGTTCCCTTTGCCTATTCATCTGGTTCACTGGTTCATTTGAGAAACACTGGTTCATCTAGTGAACCAGTGTTTCTCATTGTACCCTTCAAATAATTCCGTGTTGTACTTTAGCTAAACACACACATTTAGTTCATTGTCAACTGGAAGGAGGCGATTTCTGTCTTTGCTCTTAATACTGGTTAACTGAGAAAAATTAAACACAAAAAATGACGCAAAAAAATACATTTGCATATGATATAGGATTATCCTATTTATTAGGATCTCTGGGAAGCTCTTAGTTACCATGGGGTTGCGGAATACCGGTTCAGAAACACTGATTCTAGTCTATTCCAAGTGTTCACTACTCGCACGCTGAATGTATATGTCCTCATATCTTTATTGACAATACTAATAACGTGATTATATCAATGAGAAAACCCACCAGGGCTACTATGAGGTGGCGTGAACCTACGAGGTACGGACGTAGGTTACACACACACACACACACACACACACACACACACACACACACACACACACACACAACACACACACACACACACACACACACACACGTGTGTGTGTGTGTGATTCAGAAGATTCAGAAGAAGAAGAAGATTCAGCGGTATGCCACCAGGCTCGTCCCGGAACTGAGAGGATTGAGCTACGAGGAAAGGCTAAAGGAGCTGAACCTCACATCCCTGGAAAACAGAAGAGTAAGGGGAGACATGATAACCACCTACAAAATTCTCAGGGGAATTGACAGGGCGGACAAAGACAAACTCTTCACAACGGGTGGGACACGAACAAGGGGACACAGGTGGAAACTTAGTACCCAGATGAGCCACAGAGACGTTAGAAAGAATTTTTTCAGTGTCAGAGTAGTTAATAAATGGAATGCACTAGGAAGTGATGTGGTGGAGGCAGACTCCATACACAGTTTCAAATGTAGATATGATAGAGCCCAGTAGGCTCAGGAATCTGTACACCTGTTGATTGACAGTTGAGAGGCGGGACCAAAGAGCCAAAGCTCAACCCCCGCAAGCACAATTAGGTGAGTACAATTAGGTGAGTACACGTCGTACGCAACGGCCTATGCCAGGGGTCTTAGGTTCGCGCCACCTCGTAGCTCTGGTGGATTTTTCAATACCAATATTAATATCTCTATTAATATTGTCAATATCTCTATTGGCAATACTCCAGAATACTAACTAATAGTCATCGTCAAACAGCTTATTTGGCACCACTAAGTAAATGAGTATATATATATAAATAAGAAGAAAGAATAAATTACTATGGGCAAGCTTCATAAAGTTTACTAATGAATTTGGCTAACTCATTAAGAGTGCTACAACTGAGTTAAGGAACATATATTGCAGATCTGACGTCATTAGTGCGAAGTAAAGGCGGAAAATATGTAACCTCGGCGAGTTGCTCGTAACACGGCTCCCAGAGTCTGGTCCGGACACTCCCACGACAGGAGAAAAACCCAGCCTTGGGGCCTAACACAGCGTTGTGGGGGAGGTGGGGGTGAGGTGTGTGTGTGTGGTGTGTGTGTTGGTCGCTGCGAGAGGCTGGCTTCGTGCGTGTGGGTGTGTGTGTATTTACTTACCTAACAGTGTGTTCAGGACTCCCGATAGCTATTGTTTTTGTCATATCTGCTCCTATAATTATGGCCTCAAACATATGTGTACGAGTTGGGTTTGTGCAGAATGGAAGAGGTAGGTTATAAGGCCTTCTGTTGTCGAAATGCCACCTTTGCTTCCTCAAGAAATGTATGTCTATGTTTACTAAAAATAAATTGATTTGAAGAAGCCACAAAGGCATGTGTTTGTGTACTCACCTAGTTGTGCTGGCGAGTTGAGCGTTGGCTCTTTGGTCCCGCCTCTCAACTAGTGTACAGATTCTTGAACCTACTGGGCTCTTATCATATGTACATTTGAAATTGTGTATGGAGTTTGCCTCCACCATATCACTGCTTGTGTACGTGTATTCATCTAGTTGTATCCACCTAGTTGTACTTGCGAGGGTTGAACTTTGCTCTTTCGGCCCGCCTCTCAACTCTTAATCAACTGTTACTAACTACTGACTATTCCCCCCGCCCCCCCACACACTCCAGGAAGCAGCCCGTAACAGCTGGCTTACTTCCAGGTACCTATTTACTGCTAGGTAACAGAGGCATCAGGGTGAAAGAAACTTTGCCTATTTGTTTCTGCCTGGTCCGGGAATCGAACCCGGGCCACAGAATTAAGAGACCTGCGCACTGTCCACTCAGCTACCAGACCCGCCCCCCACACACACACTATGTGTGTTTGTGTGTGTGTACTCACCTATTTACTCACCTATGTGTGCTTGCGGGGTTGAGCTCTGGCTCTTTGGTCCCGCCTCTCAACCGTCAATCAACTGTTGTACAGATTCCCGAGCCTACTGGGCTCTAACATATGTACATTTGAAAGTGTGTATGGAGTCAGTCCCCACCACATCACTGCCTAAGGCATTCCACCTGTTAACTACTCTGACACTGAAAAAGTTCTTTCTAACGTCCCTGTGGCTCATTTGGGTACTCAGTTTCCACCTGTTTCTCCTTGTTCGCGTACCACCCGTGTTAAACAGTTTATCCTTATCTACCCTGTCAATTCCCCTGAGAATTTTGTAGGTAGTGATCATGTCTCCCCTTACTCTTCTGTCTTCCAGTGTCGTGAGGTGCATTTCCCGCAGCCTTTCCTCGTAACTCATGCCTCTTAGTTCTGGAACTAGCCTAGTGGCACACCTCTGAACTTTTTCCAGCTTCGTCTTGTGCTTAACTAGGTACGGGCTCCATGCTGGGGCCGAATACTCCAGGATTGGTCTTACATATATATAGTATACATTGTGTACTCACCTAATTGTGCTTGCAGGGGTTGAGCTTTGTCTCTTTGGTCCCGCCTGTCAACTGTCAATCAACTGGTGTACAGATTCCTGAGCCTACTGGGCTCTATTATACATTTAAAACTGTGTATGGAGTCAGCCTCCACCATATCACTTCCTAGTGCATTCCATTTAATAACTACTCTGACACTGAAAATATTCTTTCTAACGTTTCTGTGGATCATCTGGGTACTAAGTTTCCACCTGTGTGTTGTGTGTGTGTGTGTGTGTGTGTGTGTGTGTGTGTGGGTGTGTGTGTGTGTGTGTGGTGTGTGTGTGGTGTGTGTGTGTGTGTGTGTATTGACCTGTTTGTACCTGCATGATAGAGCTTTTAACTCTTGGACCCGGCCTTTCCAACCGCCGGTGTGTGTTGACCAGTGCATGATGGCGGACTATTGGTAAGGAGAGGTGTTCGAACAGGAAGGACTACTTCCGTATTGTAACTGGACCTCGTTTTCTTAAGACAATACTCAACTGTTACTAATTTACAATATGGACACAATCTGACAGCTAACAAATAACTGTCTTTATAGTTAATAAACAACAAATATTAGTTAAATTTACTAATTTTAGTGGCTACCAGTTTTACTAGCTACAACTTTTAGTCGGCTCTTTGAATAACTGCATATTATGGTAGCAACATCATTTTGAAGTATCAGTGTAGTATTCTTAACTGTAATAACGTTTAGATGAGAAAATTATTAAAAAAATGAGAAAAAAATTAGTCGTTGGTATGGACTTCATCTCCCACCATCTGGTACCCCAACACGAGTGAAGCTTGAGAAAACGTATCAGCGAAGAACGTTGCTTTGGGGCAAAAACTGTCAACCAGTCAGGGGAGGAAGAGAGAACGCGCCGGCGGCCAGTGCAGTAGTGACGCCAACCGCGCTGGCCCTATGTTGACATGTTTTCACAATAAACGTGCCTAACAAAGAAATGTAAATGTATTTTAATAAATGTATTTTTTACATTTTAATAAAGGGATTTTTTCTGGACACAAATGTTTTCTATACTCGTTTCAAAATCTCATGAATTAAAAGTTTCTTATCGTTCTAGGGGAAGAGGGAATTAGTTTCTGGATGCTCCCCTGGCTCTCTCCCACTCCCCACTCTCCCCTCTCTCTCATCTCTGTTTTCTATCCTCCCTCTCTTCACAACTCCCTCTCTAACTTTCTCTTCCATGATATCCCTCTTTTCTCCTCTCCCTCCTTCCCTCTCCACCCCTCTCTCCAAATCTCCCCTCTTACCCTCTCTACAAATCTCCCGTCTTCTCCCCTCGCCAACCCTCTCCATCTTTATACCCACTAACATTTACTTAACTCCCCTTCACCCTCTCTCCAAATCTCCGCCTCTCATAACCCTCCCGCTTTCATACACTCTTCCCCCTCTCCACCTGTCACCCCCTCTCTCATTCCCCTTCTTTATGCATCCCCCCTCTTCCCAATCTCATTCCCTCTCATCTAACATTTCACTTCTCC
>WNGS01165318.1:5247776-5278015 GCA_020271785.1 Procambarus virginalis | reverse complement strand
GCTAACCGCAAAAGTGAAGTATATAATGCCGTAAATGATAAAATTGTAGTGCATGTTGGTCTTGAGAAGAATTAGCATAACAACAATAGTAGAGGTCAGCGCTCAGCAGCACCAAGGTGACACGGCCAGACGCTCCCTGCTGGAGGACATCCTTGTTTCTGGCCCACCATCTTACCTCCTCACAACACTTCTCATTTCCTGCCCTACAGTCATTCTTCTCTTGGCTTCTACTTTCTGATGCTACTCCTCATATTCCATTTGGATTCCTCTCTTCGCTCACTGCGACTAATACCTCTGCGGTAAACTAAAACAGTGAGTTTTGTGCTCCTCACTAAACAACTAAGAGGAATACAGTTGCTTTATCACTAAAGAACTAAGAGAAGTAGACTTACTGAGTCACTAAAATTTGTAGAGTGATACAGTTGCAATGTCACTGAAGAATTAAGGGATATAGGTTTACATAGGAGCTGCTTCGCAGGAGTTAATAGGTCTTTTCCAGTTTCCTTTCTACAAAATTGTTTTAAAATAAAAAGCTATACAGAATTTTAGAACCCCTGCACAAATGGAAAGAAGATAATTGTATCAGGCGAGTCAGACTAGTCACACACACCCCCGCGTCCCCTGGGTTATCTTCTAGTTTTTGGCTGCTTATTCTGTACTTCTGATCATTTGTATATACTTCAAACGGAAAACTGCTATTGCCCATTGAAATATTAAGAGCTTTGAAGAAATGTACAATCTACATATATGGGGCAATTGGTAATAAATTATACGACATGCAAAGTCGGTTTGCCACAGACACAGTTATAAAACACCGTGTAAACATCAGAGGACCACTATTCTTCAGTCACCTTTCAACAAAGATGAGAAATGTAGCCAGAACAACAATGGAAGCGTTCAAGTGAGCACTGGACAAATATCTGCTGGCGTTACTGGATAAGCCTAGCTGTTATGGCTACGAAGATAAACAGTCTCACATATCAGACAATCACCAGGAAGGTTGGCCGCCGCCCATGCTGCGGGAGTAGAAGACTTCTCGAAATAATCAATAGGTAAACATCTATTTAAATGGTCAACTAGACAAAACAAGACCAAGAACTGAAATATATTTAACCAAAGGCAACGTTCAATATGATCATTAATTATCAGGCTATTAGCGTTGGCAATTTCAAGCGGAAGAATCTCAAGTAATACATAATCTCAAGTAGCATAATAAAAAAAAGCAAAAGTACAAAAGAGGTGATGTACCTGTGGATACTGAACTACACATTTGGGTACACCTTTATGTTAAAACAATATATGATTTCAATAATTCGCGTTAGCATTCCTCGTACGAATACGAGTAATTCGTAATCTCCTACGAATACGTACCTGATAATTTGTGATAAGTAAAACCTACTATAAGACACTTAGACAAACGTATACCAAACAATTCATCAAGAACACCAGTACAAACAACATGAGATCACTTATGTTACACACAGAGATAACACTAACGTGATGCATCAAATGAACAAATAGAACTTTGGTTTCAACTCTTTTTAACCCTGTCGTAGCTCAGTCGATTAAGGCAGTGTCTGGGATGCTCCAGAACGCAGGTTCGAATCCTCGTCACGGCCCTTGTGGATTTGTTCATCACTTATGTTGTTTGTTCTTCAACATCCTTCCTTCATTGTTGTTGATATCCTTTAACAAGGAATGCCTAAGACTACAATTTTCCCAAATGTTAATATCTGTGTTCCCTGAGACGTACGGTGCGTTGTCCCTCTTTCTTCCTCTTTAATTGGGTCTGAGTTCTAACAGGTACTGCGTCACAGTGTCTTCTAATTACGGTGTGATAACATATGCTGTGTGTTATATTAGACAACATGCAGATCAGTAAATATAAAGTATTCATATTCTGATGTTCTATTAAGATAACTATATTTATATGGAAATGTGTTAAAACATGGGCGTGTTACGTAAGGGCTTAACACCATGGAAAGAATAGATCAAACTGTACGAAAATGTATCTATAACATAGAATAAAAATGATTTCAAAACGATAAAACAAAATTATAGACGGCTTCGTAACTAAGTTTTGGTTATCATAAAAACCAACTATCAATTTTGTAATAAACAGAATAAAAACAGTGGAACTAAATTATATATATATATATATATATATATATATATATATATATATATATATATATATATATATACACAAAGATACCCACGGGTGCCTGGATCGACCCTAAAAGATGGCGCTATCTACGTGATTGGAGGCCGCCTTTTTATTTGTTGCTTATTAACACATTTAGGTACATCTACATGTGTGCAGCTGCCCAAGACTATATGAAAGGGAGTACAGTGTGCCACTAAACTAGCTACGTGATGCTAAAATCTCCATCATACAGGATGGTTAGTCATACAGAGGCATGTAATAAGTACTTTGCACTGGCAAACTCTGGAGCATTATAAGGATATTATCATGAACACAAGAGTGAATAAGGTAGCAGTGATACTAAAAGTCCCCATCATACAAGATGGTTAGTCATTCAGGGCCATACGTTCAGTAGCCTGCATTGCCAAATTTTGGGTGCAATATGAGGATATCCTCAAGAACACGAGAGTGAATAAAGTAACTGCAAAGCTCCAGGTACCTCATGCCAACGGGTCCGAATGGTCTGATAAAGGGCATTCGGTGATGTGGTGTGGGAGATCATGCCGCAGTTCCTGCTCACAAAGTTTGCACCTGGAGCGCTCAGGATTGGGAGGTCCGTCACCTGTAGCCACCTGCCACACTATATAATGAACAACTTATAAAAGTCTGCGGACTCTGCGCATACTATTTGATCTCCACTGGCCCCGACCTCTATATGACTGTGCCCCCTACACCCACCAGTCACTCTGTAACTCTCCAACCTTGGATAACAGTCAGATAAACATCCTCTTACACACACACACACACATATATATATATATATATATATATATATATAATATATATATATATATATATATATATACACATATATTATATATATATATATATTATATATATACATATATATATATTATATATATATTAAATATATATGTCGTACCTAGTAGCCAGAACGCCCTTCTCAGCCTACTATGCAAGGCCCGATTTGCCTAATAAGCCAAGTTTTCATGAATTAATATATTTTCTCTATTTTTGTTCTTATGAAATGATAAACCTACCCATTTCATTATGTTTGAGGTCAATTTTTTTTATTGGAGTTAAAATTAACGTAGATATATGACCGAACCTAACCAACCCTACCTAACCTAACCTAACCTATCTTTATAGGTTAGGTTAGGTTAGGTAGCCGAAAAAGTTAGGTTAGGTTAGGTTAGGTAGGTTAGGTAGTCGAAAAACAATTAATTCATGAAAACTTGGCTTATTAGGCAAATCGGGCCTTGCATAGTAGGCTGAGAAGTGCGTTCTGGCTACTAGGTACNAGCTGAGGTAGGATAACAGCTCTTGCTTGCAGTTGTACTAGGTACGTCATTTGACAGCCTTTATGAACCCTAGTCTTAGTTAAAAAATAAAAGGGAGAGAGAGAGAGAGATGATAGACACACTTTAATGTGTCTATCATCTCTCTATTTCTGTACTGACATTGGAAAAGCAGGAAATGTTCACAATGAACACCAATAGAACAAGAGAGCAGGGAACAAGCTACATAAACAGATGAGTCATAAAGATCCTAAATTCTTTTCAGCATATAAGTTGAAGGAAAATAGAAATAAATAAATGAGCAGGTTATAGAAGCGAACGTCATTCATAATATCAAAAGTAGATTTGACAAAAAAATTATGTATAGTTTATGGATAAGATAACTGGTGCCTGGAGAGGAGGGGGACCAAGTGCTAAAGATCGATCCTGCAAGCACAAATAGAGGAGTACACATACATGTAACAGGCAACACTGTTAATCATTTGGTGGGTTTCCTTACATCCTTAATTGTCATTATTGGCTATCCTTCCTTATTGATCTGTTTACATTCTACATTCAAATCCGGATTGGCTTTTGTTTTTTTCTGTCATACACTAACGTTCCATCTAGGACTGTTTCCATTCCAAAATTTTCCTTTAAGGTTTTCCATTTCAGATGGTTCAGCTTACAGTGTAAATTTAGATCCACAATGGGTCCATTTAAAATTCAGGATATCCGGCTTTGATAGGTCAACTTCCGTCCAAAATATTAATTCGATGTTGCAATTCCAGGTTATTTTTCCGAATTTGTTTGTTTCCATCCATATTGTCCATTCCAAATGACCCTTTAGATTCACATCCTTAAATTCCCTTTTATGTTATACTTTGCGCCCGGTTACTTTTCCTTCCTAAATTACCAATCCATGCTTTCCTTCTTGAAGGTAAATTTGGGACTATTTTCAGAGTAAAACTGGGTATACCATCGACGAAATCTAAGAATCAGACGGTCCTCAGACACCAACAATGGATGTGACAAGTACTGCTTGTTGTTCCAGATCATTATATCGCGCTCAAACTGGAAAAAAGTGAAAATTAATGTAGCAAGAAGGTTAGAAATTTATAAACAATTAATATATTATTTGATTTAGGAATTAAAAAAGCGGTACTTACGATAAACATCTTGGTTAGAATACACATAGTTTAAATGTCAGTTTAGGAAGTAATACTGTATATGAGTCGAACATTTGATTAAGCAAATATTCTAAAAATATTTGTCTTAGAATATAACACATGTGTGTGTGTGGGGGAGGACACTGGGAACACATGTGTGTGTGCGGGGAGGACACTGGGAACACATGTGTGTGGGGGAGGACACTGGGAACACGTGTGTGTGTGGGGAGGACACTGGGAACACATATGTGTGAGGGAGGACACTGGGAACACATATGTGTGAGGGAGGACACTGGGAACACATATGTGTGAGGGAGGACACTGGGAACACATGTGTGTGGGGGAGGACACTGGGAACACCGGAGTGGAGACGGTGTTGAACGTTCAGCTTACTAGTGTGTAGGGTAGGCTGCACACCAGCCCCAAGAGAGGAAACACAGTATAAACTAGGCCTACTGTAAAGTGTGTGTGGGAGTATAAGAACACTCCTGGCGTTATGCTTTTAAAATGTAATCAGCAAGGAAAATGTATTAAAGAACAGGATAATTTGTTTTATCAAAATAGCATGGAAAAATGTCCAAAGACGCATAAGACGTGACAAACTGCTTCCTTCATTGACTCATACTATAGGGTAGGTGTTGAAAGTTGCATTTGATATCACTAAGATGATTACTTACAAAGTTTTAATCACCGGTCGAGATAATGGCAGTTACCTCATATCTTAACGCCTTGAGAGATAATATAAAGATTTTGATAGCATTTAATCACTGGTGGCGACTTACGTGGCGGGCCTCCGATAAGAGGACGAACTTGGCATAGGGTGCGATGAAGGTTCTGGAGGAGAAGAACTGGTGGACTACTCTCTGTCTGAGCGGCTCCATCGGTGTGACTGTCTGGACAAGCACTCCGGAGCCCAGACCCGTGTTAAAGTGCAGGTGCACCACACCAGGTCCAATCTGTTAACACCACCACCAAATGAACAAATCCACAAGGGGCCGTGATGAGGGTTCGAACCTACGTTTTGGGATGACCCCAGACGCGCCACCAACCAACACACTCGTCTTAGGTGTCACATATTTCCAAGGCAGTAAATTACATATAAAGTAACTATGACAGCAATTATTGAAGGTAAAATGTCTAATATAGTGATGGCAAGAAATATTGGACTGAAATTCAATTTTGTTTAAATGCAGAGTTAATATTGTTTAATATAATTTTGAATTAAAATTTGAGTCATTACTGGCACCAGCATTTGGAGATAATCCACATTAACTTAAACTTTCGATTGAAACATAATTTAATATAATTAATCAGCACTTTTAAATTTGTTTTATATAAATTTATTCATCGAAAGGGCAAATAATCTAAATATAAAGCCCCATTCGATCACCAGCTTACTACGCCCAGAGGCTCCTTGAATCACCTACTTATTACACTCAAGAGACCCCTTGGATCACCAATTATCATAACCCAATGAATCACCAATTGAACACATAACATAAATAAGCTCAAGTGATTATGTTCACCTGCTCCGCCTTGACGACCATAGTGAAGAGTTTGAACTTGCCGCCGAAGAGAGAGAAGGCGTGGGTGACTTTGAGGTCCGCCGTGTGGGACTCCGGCGCCGGCCGCACTTGCCACTCGCCTCTCCACGTGTGTTTGGCGAAGTCAAACAACTGCAATATGGTCAGGGAGGACTTGCATATACTTAGGCCAGCTAGACGTAAATAGTTTTGTCAGTTGGATATTCCAGCTTCATTCAGGACATTATTTTATTTGGAACTTTAAGGAGTTATATCGTATTTACTAATATCACCAAATTCATGCTACACATAGCCATTAATATACGACATATAATTGGTTGTAAATTATATTTATTAACATTTATATTCATATGTGTGCGTTATTAAGCAGAACTGGTCTCTAGACTGGCTTACCCCAACAAAAACGGATGAAGAGACAAGGGTCCAACATACCTGGCTGTTTGCAAAGACGTATCTCAGATCAGAGCCCTTGAAGACACTAGGCACATGCAGGTGGCCCAGGTGAGCCAGGTCGGCGCCGTTCTCGGGTATCTCCTACCACCAAAACACCACTTTTATTTTTTGTCTTTAACTTACACACACTAACTTTATATATTACAATTACATGTCGGCGGCAGAGCTGCATCACAGTTTATGCTTCACCAATGATTGATAACTCTTATCGTCATTATTTCACATCAAAGCACTAAAATATTATTTAGTTCAGTAAAGTGTGATCTATTAGTTTGTTAATGTTGGCTCCGCGGAACCCCAAGGTAACTAGTTCTGCAAGAGAGTGATAGACTAATTCTAATCTTATGTAAATGTATTTTTGAGTAATTTTTGTATTTAATTTTTCCTCATTTAACCATCATGAAGAGCGAAATCAGAAATCGTCTCCTTTCAGTTGTCCATGAAAACCGAATGTTTATTGATGTACAACCCGGAATTATTTCCAGGGAACGCCCTAGTTGGCTTTCCCTTAAAATAATATCGCCCTTCGCCTGGAATGGCGGAACTTCCTTCGAGAGATATAGAGCATATTACCTGGATATGAGCCAGGATATGGTGAACAGTGCGGCCACGGAAGATCCAGGAGCCGTCGGTGATCTGCTGGACCTCTGGTAAGTGCCACATCGGCGGGCGGCCCTCAGCGTCGTGCCACACGAAGACGAATCCATTCACTTCTCGGCTCTCCCACCGCTTCACCCGAGCCGTCTTAGGTACTGCCCGAGGAATACATCTCTTAGTTCACGTGCTCCAGCCGGTGCTAGTAGTATACACTCACGTATTAACCAGTACTACTTTAATTTAATAAGTAATGTTACTAAAATAAACTTTCCTTTCTCAGACTTATATTCCTGCTCACCACGTTCACCCGATATTGAAGCAACGTTGACAACCCAACGTTGTCGACGGTGGATGAACATACAATGTGCGTGAATGGAGACGCTGGTGTAAGTGGTGACTGACCTTTGGCAGAGTAGGGAATGTGGACGCAGGCGCCATCAGAGCCCCTGAACAGCCAGCCATGGAAGGGGCACTCGAGACAGTCCCCCTTGACCACACCACCCACCGCCATGTTGGCACCAATGTGCGGGCAGTAGGCGTCAGTGACGTGGGCAGACCCATCCTCGCCCCGGAACACCGCCAGCGTCTCCCCGAACATCTGCACTGGCACCACCTGACGTCCACACACATTATAATCTTTCTTACTAAAACTGTTATTAAAACGAAAGTGAACTACATTATATTAAACTTATATATACGTATATGTGTGTGTGTGTGTGTGTGTGTGTTTTAATAAATAGCCGCAAATCATTACCATTTATTTAAAACACCGTCATAGGTAGCAAGACAAAATAATGACCGTAGTAAAATAGTAACAAATGAGATGAATGTGTGTGGGGTAGTGTCGTGTAGAATAAACATAACGTGAAGTACCTGAGCCCTGGCGAGCTGTCTGGACTCTATGACGGCGAACCAGCCGTTGGGGTAGACGGGCGGCAGGTTACCTGTCTTCCTCAGCCTCTGCACCTCCCTGATCTTCTCCGTCAGGGGCGCCCTCCCATCTCCTCCCAAGCACCCCCAGCCCACGTCAATCATATCCTGTCCCCACAACCATTCATAACTCAATTTAGTAAAAGTTTAATTAGAAACAAGAATATTTAAAATGAAGATTATCTATGAATTAGAACATTTGATTCTAGTATCGATGACTGATTATTTCTTGTGCAGGCGATGAGTCACAATAACGTGGCTGAAGATATGATATCCAAACTACACATTCGAAAGTGAAGAAATGACGGCGGACCTGGACAAACTGAAGGACTGGTCTAACAAATGGCTATTAGAGTTTAACTCGAGCAAATGTAAAATAATGAAGATAGGTTTAGTTAAGCAGGAGGAGAGATACAACGTACCATTTGGGATATGAAATCTTTCAAGAATCAGGGAGAGAGAAAGACCTGGGTTACTATCACACCGGACCTATCCCCTGAAGTCCACATCAAGAGGATATCATCAGTGCCATATACCAGGTTAGCCAAAATACGAACTGTTTTTAGAACGTTTTGTAAGGAATCATTTAGAACTTTGTATACCATATATGTCAGACCAATACTGAAGCACGCAGCTCCAGCATGGAGTCCGTATTTAGTCCGCACAAGACTAAACTCGAGAAGGTTCAAAGGTATGCCATCAGACTAGTACCCGAACTGAAGGGGGTATGAGCTGCGAGGAAAGACTACGGGAACTAAACTTCACGTCGCTGGAAGAGAGAAGAGTTAGAGGAGACATGATCACCACATACAAGACCTTACGGGCTCACCATAGCCCGTGCTACTTGGAACTTTATGTTCTGAGTAGCTGAATCTAAAATTACAACAACAACAGCCCGTGCCACCTCTTAGGTGGCTTAATCATCAATCAATCAGTTGTTGTTTTAGATTGAGCTATTCAGAACGAAATGTCAACGTAGCACGGGCTATAGTGAGCCCGTAATTAAGTTCGGTTATTCGCGATAACCTTGTTACTGTGACATTTGGGTCAAAGTGTGTACACCTTATCTCAAAATGTGCTATACACATCATTTTGCAGCATGATACACATCACATCCCAGTACGATATACACCTCATCTCTCATCATCCAGTGTTATATGCAGCTCATGGCAGTATAATATACATCTCATCATCCAGTATGTTATACAGCGCCTCACTTCTGGAGGCAGCACCAGCCACCCCTTCCCTCCCATCAACACAAGGCAGTGTAAGCCTTACGCAGTATCCCCCAACACAGTTCATCCCTCATTGTGTTGCTTCACCATCTACGGCTGCAACTAACTAGTTGCTACAGTGCCAGGGGGTACACTAATACATCACCCAATTACCCAATCAAGCCATCGATTAACCACTCAACTATCTCAATAAATATTAGTAATAGAGGAAACTGAACAGTTGCGCAGGTTATCTTCAACAAGGATAAATAAAATGTCTGTAAAAAAAAAAAAAACTTGTTGCGTGTGTGTTATAGCTGTCGGAAGTGGACACTGGCTCTGTACAACTCTGGGTAATGTTTTGTACTTTACAATTCTTCCTAGAAAATGAGGCTCGTAAGTCAATGACAAAAAACAAACACCGACTTAAAAGCTTCCTTCCTCCTCATTGTCCTGATAGGAAGAGTGACGGCAAGCTTGGTCTCGGGTCTCACCACTGTCAAGAACAGGTTGTACCCAGAACACCCACACACACACACACACACACACACACACACCACACAACACACACACACACACACACACACACCACACACACACACACACACACACACACACACACACACACACACACACACACACACGTAAAGAGGTTTTCATATGCTAGCTGTTGATCGTTAAATGCAATGAAAAAAAGTGTTGGTGCCAGTTTCATCCACAGCTTCAATGGTGGCCACGGCTGAGAAACCGAACATCAAGTGAACTAAAAACACCAGGAGAAAATAGGGCAGAACAGGGAAATAAATAAATACATTTAAATACACACATAAATAAAACAAGAAAAAAAAATATATATATATATAATATATAATAATATATATAAATATATATATATATATATATATATATATATATATATATATATATTATATATATATATATAATATATATGAGAGATAGAGATAGAGTGTTTAGTCCTGGACTGTGTTCAGGACTAAATATTCTTGCTGGTTGGTCTACAAGCAATTGCCATGATCGTAATAACCCAAGAGATTGAAAGGCCTTAAGTCCAACACCAAACTACTAGCTAGGAGGCGGGTCCTAGGGTGTCTTGTAGCGCAGGTTCGATTCCCAGGCAGACCATGACGTTCGGACTTTGCCTTACACCTGATGGTTCTATTTCTGTAACGTAAATTAGTACCTAGGAGTTAGGCAAGCTGATATGGGTTGCATCCCGTGGAAGGTTTGTCGTTTACCCAGGGGGACCTAGATAATCCTAACAGGCTATCTGCCCCCGGGTGTACAAGAATGGGCTGCTCCCGGGTGTACAAGAATGGGCTGCTCCCGGGTGTACAAGAATGGGCTGCCCCCGGGTGTACAAGAATGGGCTGCCCCCGGGGTGTATAAGGATCGGCTGCCCCCGGGTGTACAAGAATGGGCTGCTCCCGGGTGTACAAGAATGGGCTGCTCCCGGGTGTACAAGAATGGGCTGCCCCGGGTGTACAAGAATGGGCTGCCCCGGGTGTATAAGGATCGGCTGCCCCCGGGTGTATAAGGATCGGCTGCCCCCGGGGTGTACAAGAATCAGAGCAGTCGGGTCTCCCAACTGCCCCAATACAAGAATGTAAGAACTCTTATATATATATATAAATACAATTAAAAACTATGGGAAACCATCTGCATTATTTACTAAAGAGTGTTGTCGTATATACAACCAAACTATAACTAGTTCATTAATGAAGTAACTTGCTTAGTTAAATGAATATTAAGGTTCCGTTCACAGAGCACATATGTTCCTCTAGTGTTTTTCCACCACCGCTCACAGGATAGGTACGGATGCTAAACAAATGAACTAAACTAAACTTTTCTCGGGCTCGCAAAAGCGAAGAAAATGAGACGCAAGCCATTTTCTCTAAGCCTTCAAGCAGGAACTAAAGTTTTTTTCAATAATTCGTGAAATCATTAAGGAAAGGGTAAATAACCTTCACTGGGTTATTTTATATGACTATGGACGAAAGTTGGGGTAACTGTAAGTGGCTGTCTGTATGCATCGATCGACTTCTTAATTTTCTTGCGGGACTAGCGGCTTCACACGATAGTGTTTGTACCCTTGTACTCCACAAGTCAATGAAGACTTGTCCGTTGAATGGGGGCCCGCTAGGACGACGGCCCTTGTAGATGGTTTCAGCTTCTGGATAACAAGTGTGGTAGTCAGCAATGATTACCACTGTTACTCTCCAGTTGGCAGCGGTCAAAAGAACTCTATTGATACTTTTGTCCGTGGTGCAGCAGTTAGTGATGAAGGTTGCAGGTGTTAGTATTAAATCAACCACTGCAGCGTAACAACGAAATTAGGGACCCTGCGTGACCTTTTATTGGCAATCAGTGTCAGAAAACCACACTGTTTCTCGTAGCAGCTCTTTGGACCTCAGAAGGCCTTGGTTATCCTGACATATGTAATACAATGTTGCTGGAGAGTTGATGGAATGAAGATTAGAGAACCTCGTTGCACGGTGCCTCACTGGGGTAAAACCCTTAAACCTTTCTGGATACGATCAAGTGCTTGGAACGCACCTTATTCAACTCTTGAGGGCGTGTTGCGTTGCCAATTTCTCGTATTTAATGGATCAGCCATTTCTTTCAGTATTAGGTTCTTCTAGATCGGAGTGTGGATCACATGAAGGGTGATCGCCTTGGGGGTAACTTATCGCAAGTTACAAAGTGTATATATTTTCGGCCACTTGCTGATCTTTGGTGATAATTATACTGTTCGTAGGATGACGACTGATGTAAACTGCAGGGTCGTCAGCACATGGAATTAACTACAGAGTAAAGTTGTTTAACTTAAGAAGAAGAGCCCATCTCTCAATGTACGTTTATTATATTGATTGCGAGTTATTGAATACGGTCTTCAGCGACTTGTGGTCAGCGAACTTGGTGGTGAAATGTGTACCAAGCAGGTACACTCAAAAATATGTATAGCCCCACATGAGAACAAATGCGTTCTCTCCCGTTTGACTGAACCACTGTTAACCAACCTCTTCTTTTGATTTGTCATTCCTAAAAATACAAAGTATAGTAACAGAATAGGCAAAATGTACAAATAAGAATTTTTTAAACATTAAATTTTAAAAACCAGAGGTCACAGATTCAAGCCAAGGAAACAAACGTGCCGAAAAATATAAGAAAATTACCTTCTGTGAACAGAGTTGTAGACGGTTGAAACAGGTGAGAAATCGGTAGATGCCAAAACAATCGGTAAATTCAAAGCGTCATATGACAGATTATTAGGAAGACGGGACACCACGAGTAGCTCTCATTGTGTAATTACACTGAGGTAATTACACACACACACACACACACACACACACACACACACACACACACACACACACACACACACACACACACACACACACACACACACACACACACACTGACAGTTGAGAGGCGGGACCAAAGAGCCAAAGCTCAACCCCCGCAAGCACAATTAGGTGAGTACAATTAGTTGAGGTGAGTACACACACACACAAGACCTGGACAAGCTGCAGGAATGGTCGAACAAATGGCTGTTAGAGTTTAACCCAAGCAAATGTAATGTAATGAAGATAGGGGTAGGAAGCAGGAGACCAGATACAAGGTATCATTTAGGAGATGAAATACTTCAAGAGTCAGAGAGAGAGAAAGACCTGGGGGTTGATATCACGCCAGACCTGTCCCCTGAAGCTCATATCAAGAGGATAACATCAGCAGCATATGCCAGGTTGGCTAACATAAGAACGGCCTTTAGAAACGTGTGTAAGGAATCTTTCAGATCATTATATACCACATATGTCAGACCAATCCTGGAGTATGCGGCTCCAGCATGGAGTCCATATCTAGTCAAGCATAAGACTAAACTGGAAAAGGTTCAAAGGTTTGCCACCAGACTAGTACCCGAGCTGAGAGGTATGAGCTACGAGGAAAGACTACGGGAATTAAACCTCACTTCGTTGGAAGACAGAAGAGTTAGGGGGACATGATCACCACATTCAAGATTCTCAAGGGAATCGACAGGGTTGATAAAGACAGGCTATTTAACACAAGGGGCACACGCACTAGGGGACACAGGTGGAAACTGAGTGCCCAAATGAGCCACAGAGATATTAGAAAGAACTTTTTTAGTGTCAGAGTGGTTGACAAATGGAATGCATTAGGAAGTGATGTGGTGGAGGCTCACTCCATACAGAGTTTCAAGTGTAGATATGATAGAGCCCAATAGGCTCAGGAACCTGTTCACCTGTTGATTGACAGTTGAGAGGCGGGACCAAAGAGCCAGAGCTCAACTCCCGCAAGCACAACTAGGTGAGTACACACACACACACACACACACACACACACACACACACACACACACACACACACACACACACACACACACACACACACTAGCGACAAGCCCCTGAAGACACAGACCTGCATACCGAGACTGGTTTCCTAGTAATAATTTCCCCAGACACACATTTACCAGTCTGGACTTGCCTACGTGCTTATTTATTGTACCGAGTCTGGGTTATGTACCGAACCCGGTAATGTCCGGGTTCATCCAGCCCGTCCTCCTAAGATTTCCCAACGTCAAGAAACTGTCATACTAAAGTGCCCTTATCCTAACCTACCAGAGGAGCCAAAACAGGAAACGGGACAGTATGTCAATTTTGCATACGTCAAAATGCGACGTTCTTTTAGGACAGGAGAGCATACCTAGTTTGCTCTGTCTAGTACGCACCAGAATGCGGCCGTACAAAATTATTTGGTCATCGAAAACAAAAAGATGAATAAAAAGTTACTTCAAGTTAAGGTGTTTTCACAGGCAAGCATTGCAAGCAGTGTAGACTATTTTGTAAACAATACTTTAAAATACAGCATCATGAGCATTTTTATATCATGATCCCGAGGTATATTCCAGGCGCGCATATACCAAAACACTGCGCAGTACGCTAAGGTCTTCTCGGTCAGCTATACTAAACTTAAATACGCAATAACTGAGTGAACGCGACTTGAAGAAGGAAGCAGAGAAGCCACTTCCTCCTTGGCTCAAGTGTGACTGGGTAAATTCGGATACGTAAAATAAGAATGGCAAATTACGTAAAAATCGGTCAAAAGGTTAATGAACTTGGGTAATTTATAGAATTCCGTTTAACCTGTAACCAACTAATTTAGGAGAAGAGGTTGTGATCCAGGAAAGGTCCTCAGACTTCCTGTCGATTCAGTAGAATCCTAGGTTGTATAGCTTCTAACAAGTCAGGGTGGTACAGTGGTCGCGGGTTCGAGTCACCTAAGCGCTCTAGGTGATTTTCTCAAAGTGCCCAATCCTAACCAACCAGAGGACCCAGGAACAGAAAAGGAACAATATATCGATTTCGTGAGCTGCAACCATTTTCTAGTAGGGCAGCTGTTGGCCTTATGTAAAGTACACGTTAAAATGGGCCGTGCTATAAAGAGGACAGGTTGACCATCCATCTCAATAGACAGGATACGCCTGATTGGCTGACTTGTGTTTAGTTACTCTCTGACTGTCTTATTTGAAAGGAAATTTGTTACTGTTTCTGGCGGTACCACAGTATTGCGTTTGTGTGTTGTGGGAATATTTGTACAGAATTTACATTGCTTGTATATTACTACTAGAAATCAGTGAAAAGGAAATTGGTCTAATCTATTACTACTTTTTTTGAAAAATACGTAAATATTGCATGTACAGTGTGGACAATATTTTTGTATTAGTTGAGGGTCCTAGGATGTGGTTCACCGTGTTTGGGGGGTCGTTGACATGATAAAGTTTTGGCCACGTGTCATCCAAAAATGGTAGCACATATAGCAACTATTGGTCGAATGTAAAATATGGAGTGTTGCACTCACAAAAAGGGAGTTTGCACTATTAATTTTGCAGAGCGCACGACTAAGAAGGTAACAAACAAATCTAAGCCTTCATAGGCCAATTATATTAATTGTTTAAATTAGTTCTAAAATTATGTATATTAGGCTGTAGACTGCTTAATTAGGCATAAGATAGGCTAGGTTAGACATAAGATATGCTAAGATAGACATAAGATTCATATATAACCAGTTCATATGTCATATCTGTGGTTTGCCCTGTAGTAATCACGAATTACTAGAAACAATTGATGATTGATGAAGATTAAACCACCCAAAAGGTGGCACTGGCATGAATAGCCCGTAAGTGGTGGCCCTTTGGAGCCATTACCAGTAACATTAGCTGATACTGGAGATCCGAGGAGGTGCGACTGCACCCTGCGTGACGAGAGATGTCTCCCCCGTGCTAGAGAAACATACTGTTTACAAATTTATAGTGAAGCAGTTTATATATGATCTCAATCCACTGGCAAATATATATACAATATAAACCACAGTGGACAACCCGGGGAGACTTTCAGCGCCGTGGAGAGGGGGGACCTGCTGCCTGGGTAACAGCTTCTCCCCCGAATCAACCTACCCTGGTTTGCGCCCTGGTGAGGCCACTCCAGACCGACAACCAGAGCGCAACTCCAGAGTCTCCTGAGACTGATGGATGCCTACTACTACCACATTCTCCCCAGGTTGTACACTTCGCAATACAGGATAAGCAGTTTAATTGGCCATGGAAAAATTCGGGTCAACATTTTTTTCTTTTTTTCAGATTTTTGTTTTCTTCTACTCTCAAGTCCTTACTTGAGTTCCTCTTTTGTACTTATTGGCTCCCATTTTCTCCGTTCTTCCCCGGTCGTGTTCAAATTAAGATGTCACGTGTAAGATATCTCGGTATTAGACGCACGCGGAAGTAATGTTTTTGGTTTCTTTTGCGTGGCACGCTCCGCGTACGACCTTCGGGAAAGCAGAGTGCGTCGCTTTAAACTGATATTACCAAGCTTCCGAGAAATTTTCTCTGTGCACACGACAATGACAACAAATGTTTTGTGGATAAGTACTTCCTTTCTTAAACACACACACACACACACACACACACACACACACACACACACACACACACACACACACACACACACACACACACACACACACACACACACACACATGGGCAGAGTTTCTTTCACCTCCGATGCTTATGTTCACCAAGCTCTGCCCATTTGTTTCCGCTTCCGCTGGGAATCGAACCCGAGCCATTAGGACTACGATCCCCAAGCACTGTCCACTCAGCCGCGAGGTGTGTGTGTGTGTACTCAACTAGTTGAGTACACACACGATACAATACATACGGTACACACGATACAAGGACAGCAAGGCTAGTGGACGCTGCAAAGTCCAACTTCTAACACAATATGTTAAATAGAAAACGCGACAACCTGTCTTATTGACAAAGGCTTAAGCCCGTAAAGACATTTGTGGGCTTAAGCCCAAAAGTGTCTTTACATGCCGGAATGCTACAGCTGGCTTGCCGCCCTCTGTCACCCACTCAGTTCTCCTGTCTAAAGTATCATATTAACAGAGACTCGTGCTTAAGCATAAGCTTGCCAAATACAGGTCCAGCTCATCGTATAAGCGTGAACACAAATATAGCATGTAAGATTATATTTTAGTCTCTGATAACGTTCAGCATTTATTAACGAAATTGCTACACGATAGTTCATGCCTAATGCGATGTGTGTGTTAATGTTTGCACATATTCACCTGAATGTGTTTGCAGGCTCAAGCGTTAGCTACTAAGCCCCGCCTTTTCTCAAAAAATAAAATAAAAACTGTATTGAGTTAGCCTGAACAACTCCTTCATCTATAAGACCCATTACATTTATATACAACTCTTACACTGAAGAAGGGCGCGTGTGTTTACATATAGCACATGTGTCAACACAGGAAAGAACCTGGCAATCTGACAGCGTTGGCCGGTGTGGACATCCCCCCACAACACAACACAACACAACACAACACAACACCGCCAAAGTTCAAGGTTACTATAAATAATTTCCCTTTACTAAATAGATTTCAAACCTAGTTAAAATAGCACTGTGATAAGAACCGATACTAAACTCAAATATGAAGTATTTGCTTTTTATAAGTACTGAAACGCAGCAGCCAAAGCCACCTTTAGTCACTAAAAAATGTACAGCACATATGCAGTTAATGAAGTTTAGTGAAACATGTAATTTACCAACAAAATATTTATACAAATTTACACAAACTATTGCATTTTGCAATGGTGCACGTTGGCAATATATTCCTTCCGATAAAACCTGATTTGACTTGCATGACTGGTCGGAAGAACATGGGATTCGTCCTATTCTTGAAGAATTACCACCAAAATGAACGCCATCTGTACCAGTTCAAGAGAGAGCTAACCGCAAAAGTGAAGTATATAATGCCGTAAATGATAAAATTGTAGTGCATGTTGGTCTTGAGAAGAATTAGCATAACAACAATAGTAGAGGTCAGCGCTCAGCAGCACCAAGGTGACACGGCCAGACGCTCCCTGCTGGAGGACATCCTTGTTTCTGGCCCACCATCTTACCTCCTCACAACACTTCTCATTTCCTGCCCTACAGTCATTCTTCTCTTGGCTTCTACTTTCTGATGCTACTCCTCATATTCCATTTGGATTCCTCTCTTCGCTCACTGCGACTAATACCTCTGCGGTAAACTAAAACAGTGAGTTTTGTGCTCCTCACTAAACAACTAAGAGGAATACAGTTGCTTTATCACTAAAGAACTAAGAGAAGTAGACTTACTGAGTCACTAAAATTTGTAGAGTGATACAGTTGCAATGTCACTGAAGAATTAAGGGATATAGGTTTACATAGGAGCTGCTTCGCAGGAGTTAATAGGTCTTTTCCAGTTTCCTTTCTACAAAATTGTTTTAAAATAAAAAGCTATACAGAATTTTAGAACCCCTGCACAAATGGAAAGAAGATAATTGTATCAGGCGAGTCAGACTAGTCACACACACCCCCGCGTCCCCTGGGTTATCTTCTAGTTTTTGGCTGCTTATTCTGTACTTCTGATCATTTGTATATACTTCAAACGGAAAACTGCTATTGCCCATTGAAATATTAAGAGCTTTGAAGAAATGTACAATCTACATATATGGGGCAATTGGTAATAAATTATACGACATGCAAAGTCGGTTTGCCACAGACACAGTTATAAAACACCGTGTAAACATCAGAGGACCACTATTCTTCAGTCACCTTTCAACAAAGATGAGAAATGTAGCCAGAACAACAATGGAAGCGTTCAAGTGAGCACTGGACAAATATCTGCTGGCGTTACTGGATAAGCCTAGCTGTTATGGCTACGAAGATAAACAGTCTCACATATCAGACAATCACCAGGGAAGGTTGGCCGCCGCCCATGCTGCGGGAGTAGAAGACTTCTCGAAATAATCAATAGGTAAACATCTATTTAAATGGTCAACTAGACAAAACAAGACCAAGAACTGAAATATTTAAACAAAGGCAACGTTCAATATGATCATTAATTATCAGGCTATTAGCGTTGGCAATTTCAAGCGGAAGAATCTCAAGTAATACATAATCTCAAGTAGCATAATAAAAAAAAAGCAAAAGTACAAAAGAGGTGATGTACCTGTGGATACTGAACTACACATTTGGGTACACCTTTATGTTAAAACAATATATGATTTCAATAATTCGCGTTAGCATTCCTCGTACGAATACGAGTAATTCGTAATCTCCTACGAATACGTACCTGATAATTTGTGATAAGTAAAACCTACTATAAGACACTTAGACAAACGTATACCAAACAATTCATCAAGAACACCAGTACAAACAACATGAGATCACTTATGTTACACACAGAGATAACACTAACGTGATGCATCAAATGAACAAATAGAACTTCGGTTTCAACTCTTTTTAACCCTGTCGTAGCTCAGTCGATTAAGGCAGTGTCTGGGATGCTCCAGGACGCAGGTTCGAATCCTCGTCACGGCCCTTGTGGATTTGTTCATCACTTATGTTGTTTGTTCTTCAACATCCTTCCTTCATTGTTGTTGATATCCTTTAACAAGGAATGCCTAAGACTACAATTTTCCCAAATGTTAATATCTGTGTTCCCTGAGACGTACGGTGCGTTGTCCCTCTTTCTTCCTCTTTAATTGGGTCTGAGTTCTAACAGGTACTGCGTCACAGTGTCTTCTAATTACGGTGTGATAACATATGCTGTGTGTTATATTAGACAACATGCAGATCAGTAATATAAAGTATTCATATTCTGATGTTCTATTAAGATAACTATATTTATATGGAAATGTGTTAAAACATGGGCGTGTTACGTAAGGGCTTAACACCATGGAAAGAATAGATCAAACTGTACGAAAATGTATCTATAACATAGAATAAAAAATGATTTGAAAACGATAAAACAAAATTATAGACGGCTTCGTAACTAAGTTTTGGTTATCATAAAAACCAACTATCAATTTTTGTAATAACAGAATAAAAACAGTGGAACTAAATTATATATATATATATATATATATATATATATATATATATATATATTATATATATATATATATATATATATATATATCACTAAGAACTCTTTGACCCGGCCAGGATTCGAACCCATGCCGTCCAGGATCACCCCTAAACTACACAGTACCGTTACCAACGCACCAATGATCGTTTAGGGGTGATCCTGGACGGCATGGGTTCGAATCTGGCGGGTCAAAGAGTTCTAGTGATATATGGCTTGCGCGTTTATGCAGCTTTCTCACATATATAATATATATATATATATATATATATATATATATATATATAATATATATATATATATATATATATACACACAAAGATACCACGGGTGCCTGGATCGACCCTAAAAGATGGCGCTATCTACGTGATGGAGGCCCCCTTTTTTGTTTGTTGCTTATTAACACATTTAGGTACATCTACATGTGTGCAGCTGCCCAAGACTATATGAAGGGGAGTACAGTGTGCCACTAAACTAGCTACGTGATGCTAAAATCTCCATCATACAGGATGGTTAGTCATACAGAGGCATGTAATAAGTACTTTGCACTGGCAAACTCTGGGGCATTATAAGGATATTATCATGAACACAAGAGTGAATAAGGTAGCAGTGATACTAAAAGTCCCCATCATACAAGATGGTTAGTCATTCAGGGCCATACGTTCAGTAGCCTGCATTGCCAAATTTTGGGTGCAATATGAGGATATCCTCAAGAACACGAGAGTGAATAAAGTAACTGCAAAGCTCCAGGTACCTCATGCCAACGGGTCCGAATGGTCTGATAAAGGGCATTCGGTGATGTGGTGTGGGAGATCATGCCGCAGTTCCTGCTCACAAAGTTTGCACCTGGAGCGCTCAGGATTGGGAGGTCCGTCACCTGTAGCCACCTGCCACACTATATAATGAACAACTTATAAAAGTCTGCGGACTCTGCGCATACTATTTGATCTCCACTGGCCCCGACCTCTATATGACTGTGCCCCCTACACCCACCAGTCACTCTGTAACTCTCCAACCTTGGATAACAGTCAGATAAACATCCTCTTACACACACACACACACATATATATATATAATATATATATATATATATATATATATATATATATATATATATATACATATATTATATATATATATATATATATATATTATATATATACATATATATATTATAATATATATACATATATATATATATTAATTATATATATATAAATATATATATGTCGTACCTAGTAGCCAGAACGCCCTTCTCAGCCTACTATGCAAGGCCCGATTTGCCTAATAAGCCAAGTTTTCATGAATTAATATATTTTCTCTATTTTTGTTCTTATGAAATGATAAACCTACCCATTTCATTATGTTTGAGGTCAATTTTTTTTTATTGGAGTTAAAATTAACGTAGATATATGACCGAACCTAACCAACCCTACCTAACCTAACCTAACCTATCTTTATAGGTTAGGTTAGGTTAGGTAGCCGAAAAAGTTAGGTTAGGTTAGGTTAGGTAGGTTAGGTAGTCGAAAAACAATTAATTCATGAAAACTTGGCTTATTAGGCAAATCGGGCCTTGCATAGTAGGCTGAGAAGTGCGTTCTGGCTACTAGGTACGACATATATATATTATTATATATATATTAATATATATATATATATATTAATATATATATATATAATATATATATATATTAATATATATATATATAATATGTATATATATGTATATATATGTATTATATATATATATATATATATATATATATATATATATATATATATATATATATATATATATATATGTGTGTGTGTGTGTGTGTGTGTGTGTGTGTGATTTACGACATACCAGACCATGATGACCATATTAGTCTGGCATTGCGCATCTGCAGATGCACCTATGTTCGGTGAGGATGGGGCGGCAAGGCGAAGGGCAACTCCAATGCGGAGGGCGTCATGATTGAGGCGTGTTTCCAGGGCTGCATTGGGCCCAGCAAATAAAAAAATCCCCAGCATGGGATGCTGTCACAGCTAGGAGGCGGACTAGCTTTGTTCTCAGCATTTGCTTTTCAAGCATTGTTGTGGCAGTCTTTTCCATTATGGGGCTTTTCCATCTTTTGGGGCTTGTGGTCGGGGTTAAGGGTGTGCAATGGTTTCCCATTGACTGACTGCTTCAGTGAACTTTGGATCACGGGTTCCCACTGTGTTTCTCATACGCTCCGGTAGGATCTGCCCTACTAAATCGTTGGCCGCTATGCATGAGGATAAGAATGCTGGAAGTGCTACCTCAGTTGACTTTCGTATGCCTATCCCCCCAAATCTCACTGGTAGTGTTGCTTAGTCCCACTGACTGTCATCTAAATCTAGGTTGAGTGCCTTCCTGAATACTGATTTGAGGAGCTCGTCATATTGACTTAGTAGTGAGTTGCCAAAAGTGGGTGCACACCTTAAATAGTACGTTAGCCTTGGTAAGGTAAGGCATTTTGTAAGAAGGTAGAGAGCATCATGGGAGTCCAAGTCACCCATTCTCTTTTCCATCCTCTTTAGATCATTAAACTTTTCAAGTACTGTAGCAATGGCATTGTATCCCAGAGGTGCTCCAAGTAGTGTGCTCTCAGTGGGTTCAATGACTGAGGCTTCTTGTAAAATTTATTTTACTGCATTAATGACTACCTCGCTGGATGAAATAATTTTGCATTTGGAAGGGTTAAGAACGAGGCCTAGGGTCATCCCCCGTGACTTCACCAGATGCAGGTCTTCCAGCACGGAGTCTTGTGTTCCTGCTAGAGTGCCATCATTCAGGAACCAGATGTTGAGCTCACTGTACAGTCAGTCTACTTGTGCTTTCTCTAACCGCTATGCAAAAGAGGGAGGGTGCAAGGAGAGCTCCCTGTTGAATTCCCTGAGCCAGCACAGTTACCATGCTGGCGTATGACTAGAGACCGAGTTGATGCTGATGTTTTCCCCACAAACCCTGCATGTGCCTCTCCTTTGATTGGCTGCGTTGGGGGTCTGCCAACTGGCTGCGGCCTCTTCCGCCATCCCAATAGATGACGTGACTGTCACCTTGCACTCGAGTATTTGTCTCCCTCCTGGCTGGGAGGAACCTGGTAGATGCTCTCTACAGTAGTCCAGGCCTGTCAAAAATTCGGCCCGTGGGCCGCATGCGGCCCTTTGCAGGCACACCTGCGGCCCACACGAAGGATTCTGTAATTTGGTCATTTAATGGCCAAAATTGCCGTTTTTTATAATTTAAACTATCACCTTTTAATAGATTTCAAAAGCACAAAGAAAATTGCGAGTTAAGACTTCTAAAACTAAACATGACGTTAACTGTTAAGCTGGCCTAAATTTCTTTCAATTGATTCGGTGATTATATTTTTAATTTTATATTTTTATTTTTCAGATTCCACATCATCTTTAAAACGGTGTTTTTGTTTTCTTTTGTTAAACTACTTCATTACTTTGCATTCATGAATGTGACTAGCCGCTAAACCATTTGTATGTACATTGTATGTTTCTAAGTTTAAGTAATAAAAATATTCTGCAATAATATTTATTAAATGACTTCAATTAGCTGTGGTGTGTGGCCCTCATGACAACACAAATATGACTCATATGGCCCTCGGGGGACCGTCAGTTTGACATGCCTGCGCCTACACCATGTCTAGATCGATGCCTGGGGTGGGTGGGCGTGTGACGGTGGTGGGTGAAGGAGGGTGTTCGCTGGCAGGAGGCGGGCTGGGGGCGGGAAAGCGGGTACCATGGGTGGGTGGGTGGGTGGGGGACATTACACACTGGGAGTCGGGGGGGGGGGGGGTGACACTCAATACTAGGATAATTTCCATTTATATCACTACACACTGATAAATATATTCTGGCGCACCGAGCAGCTTGTCCTCCTAAGGTTTTCCAATGTAAAGAAAACGGTAAAATTAAAGTGTCCTCTGCTAACCCACCAGAGGACCCAAAACAGAAAATGGGACAGTATGTCACTTTCGCGAACAGCTTCCATTTTCTAATACGACAATTTTTGGCCTTATGTAGCGCATACGATCGAAATGCAACGTTCTTTGTAAGAGGGCAGGTTGCCCTGAGGGTGAGGTGCACTCAACACGATACTCGCTCTGTTCACCGCAGAACTGGACTCAAACTTTTTTTTCACTCATTGGCACACTGGTGACTCCCTTTCTTGACCACACCACACGCATCTGTCCCCCACCCACCCACCCTTCCTGGTGGGGTGAACCGCAGGTCGTGTGAAGGGTGTGGGCAGGGAGGCCTTCTGGGCGGCCGGGGGGAGGGTGGCCTCTGGATCGCCACACTGAGACAGAAAACTGGCAGCACAAGGGTCTTTAGTAACGTCAGTGAGCCTAGAGTCCAGTTCCTTGAGAAAACTAATGGCACCCTTACCCTAGGGGCCAATTGTCTCAGAAGCTATGATGTTCCAGGTGCCTGTATTGTTTTATTTTACTGCTTCCTTATGTTTGGCCACACCACATGCACGGTCAGCTCTTAAAGTGTATATAGAGGTCAGCCAGGATACATACACATGCGTAGTTCTGCACCCGTTGTTTGCCGTTCTTCCAGGGGTGTGTTGTGATACCATCTGGGCGAAGTGCTGGGTCTTCAGAGTTTTGGGTTGTTAGAAAACGATGTTCTCTCTCTGTTGGGCACTGGGTTTTGGCAAGGCTTAATGTTGTCCTTAACTTCAACGCGTCTTGCATGCCATCCCTTGCAGGTTCCGAGTGTAGACCATGTAAGTCATATACGTTAGATTCCATCTACATGCAAGTACTGTACACTTGTACTCAATGTGAACTGCGACACCAAGGCGGAGGGCCACTGAAGTACTGGAGAGGGCCCTGGATCTAGACGTGTGTCAGTTGAAGACATAGCTTCTGCTAAAAGTAAGTCCCCATGCATGTAGGGGGGGCGGAGGGGGAACCAACAACTTAAGAAGAGCCATCGTCTGTTGTAATGGTGCGGCATGGAACAAGGTCTTGTTTTTTTCCTCCAACCTTGACTTTTTTTGGTGGTCCCAGTTGGAATGTTCGTGTTTTTGCTGGGTCTGGTCTGGGCGCTGAGGCGGCAACAACATCCCACTGATTAGAACAATCAATGACGGCAGGATCGCGTATCCCTGAAGAATCACCTAGGGGTTCAAGGAGGATTTTTTTTGCAAGGTTATTCGATGCAGTAGAGGAGAAAAGGAAGGCTGGCAAGGCGATCTGGGAGGCTGTTTGGGCACCAAGGCCTCCAGGTATATATATATACCTGGAGGCTCCAGAGCCCATAGTACCTGGTATATATGTATATATATATATATATATATATATATATATATATATATATATATATATATATATATATATATATATATACACACACCTGGTACTGAGATGGTTCTGTAAGTTGGGTCTGCGAGATGCTTCGGGGAGATGGCTCGGTGAGATACTTTAACGAGATACAAATTAAATATTTCAAGGTGATGCTGACAAGAGTTTCCCACCTTGTACTTGCCTCGGTATTGTCCCACGGAAAATGGATTATTTTTACACACACACTGATAGCCGTCAGGACCTAAAAATAGTCGTGTGCTATTTTCATACCAAGGTCTGGAAGTCTGTTGCTAAGGAGCGGGAATAACAAGATGCTCCAGGTACAGTTGCACCACGGGGCCTCTTTCAGTGTTGCATGCAAATTAGCTCAGCAAAAACGTCGTAAGTGACTTGTTCTCACAGCCATGCGATATGCAGCTCAGTATACATGGAACATAAAGTTCGAATTATATACATGTATTTTTTCTTCGAAATATGCACGACTATTTATACAACTGCAACTAGGCGATTTTGAATCCATACTTATGACTTTGAACAGCAAGAACCCTGCAAGCTCAATTAGGTGAGCCCACATCCACACGCACGCACGCACGCACACACACACACACACACACACACACACACACACACACACACACACACACACACACACACACACAGTAGAACGAGGGGATATAATTGGAAACTGTACCCAAGATGAGTCACAGGGATGTCAGAAAGAACTTTTCCAGAGTCGTATATAAATGGAACGGACCAGAAGAGAAAGTTGTCGAAGCCAATTGTAGCCCAGTTTTAAACGTAAATATGATAAGATAAACGAGTGAAAAACAGTCATTGCATTGAACTAAGGATGGTTGAGCGTTGCTTAAGAGCAGATGCTAAACTATGGAACTACAACTAGGTGAGTGTGTACACACACACACACACACACACACACACACACACACACACACACACACACACACACACACACACACACACACACACACACCTGGTTGTGGGGTCTAGTAGCTGAGTGGAAAGCGCGTGGGACTCGTAATCCTGTGACCCGGGTTCGATTTCAGGCGCGCAGAGACAAATGGGCAGAGTTTCTTTCACCCTGATGCCCCCTGTTACCTAGCAGTAAATAGGTGCCTAGGAGTTAGACAGCTATTACGGGCTGCTTTCTGGGGTGTGTGTGTATGTGTGTGAAAAAATATTAGTAGTAGTTAGTAACAGTTGATTGACTGACAGTTGAGAGGCGGGCCGAAAGAGCAGAGTTCAACCCCCGCAAGCACAACTAGGTGAATACACACACACAGGAGGGAACAGGAGGCCAGACACAGGGTACCGAATGAGAGACACAGTCCTCCACAAAACGGACCGAGAGAAAGATCTGGGAGTTGATATCACTCCAAACATGTATCCTGAAACCCACATCAAAAGCATATCATCAGCGGCGTATGTGAGGCTGGCTAACATCAAAACTGCCTTCAGAAACGTGTGTAAGGAATAATTTAGAGCCCTGTATGCCACCTATGTAAGACCAATCCTGGAGTATGCTACTCCAACCTGGAGCATATCCCAAGCACAAGACGAAGCTGGAGGTAGTTCAAAGACATGCCATTAGATCCAAAACTCAGATGCATGAGTTACGAGGAAAGGCTGTGTGAATTACACCTCACGTTGCTGGAAGACAGAAGACTTCGGGGAGTCATGATCACCACATTCAAAATTCTCAGTGGAATTGAAAAGTTAGATAAAGACATTATTTTGAACTGGTGGTACTCGCAGAAGAGGACAACGGTGGAAACTGACACGCGTACACAGGTACCTAGATGAGCCACAGAGACATTAGAAAGAGCGTTTTCTGTGTCAAGAGTAGTTAATAAATTGAATGCGTTAGGAAGGGATTTGATGGAGGCTGACTCCGTACACAGTTTCAAATGTAGATATGATAGAGCTCAATAAGCTCGGGAACCTGTATACCAGTAAACTGACAGTTGAGAGGCGGGACCAAAGAGCCTGAGCTCAACCTCCACAAGCACTGCTAGTTGAACACAACTAGGTGAGTACACATACACAAATGGCTGAAAAATGGCTGCTAGAGTTTAACCCAGCCAATTGCAAATTAATGAGAACTGAAATGGGAGTGCAAAGACCAGTACAGTAGTATAGGATGAAGGGAGAACAGAGTTTTCAATCAGAAAGGAAGAAAGACCTGCGAGTGTGTGATGTTAGACCAAAGTGGAATCCCCAACCAGGAAAAAACAACAAAAGTTAGTTCGCAACAAGAATGGCGCCTGGACTTAGTGGGCTGACCTACGAAGAAAGGCCGATGATGTTAAACCTCACTACGCTGGAAAGGTCAGAGGTGGCATGATCACAACTTACAAGCTTCTCAGGACTAAAAGAGTTTCAGCATGAGCTGAGGCGGGGGCGAAAGTGCATGGGTAGAAAAAACTCCGGTAAGCCACAGGGATGTGAGGAGGCACTTCATGGTAGGTGGTGAGAAAGAGAAATGAGCTAGTTAAGGAGGTCTATAAAGCTAACTTCATACATAGTCTCAAGAGTAGCTTCTAAACAGCAAAAGGGTCGTGACCGGCGGCTGAAAAGTGGGGCCCAGAAGCTGATGCTTTGTCGTGAAAGCTATGTTATATAAGTATTGTATATATACACACAAACTCTTAAAGCAAATAAGTATTATAACTGTGTTAGATGGTGTGAATGCGAGGCCCAGTCCCTGGAAACGTTGCCTAAGCAGCTGAGCTCCTCACAAAGCAACTTGCATGTTTCAGCTCTCCCTTTTCTCTCCTTCACTTAACCCTGTGGCTGCAGGCGATGAGTCACAATAACGTGGCTGAAGTATGTTGACCAGATCACACACTAAAAGGTGAAGGGACGACGACGTTTCGGTCCGTCCTGGACCATTCTCAAGTCGATCAATCGACTTGAGAATGGTCCAGGACGGACCGAAACGTCGTCGTCCCTTCACCTTCTAGTGTGTGGTCTGGTCAACCCTGTGGCTCTCTGTACCCACACTCCGTATTGCCTGACTCTGGTGTACCCAGTTTGTCTATATTACTGTCAACCCATGTTAGCAGTTCTCTGTTATATACCAACTAGCGATCACATGATAAAACAAAATTAGTAAAGTACATAAATAGGAATATTTTGAAATATAGTTATAAAAATTGCCCGCTTTTTTAAACAAAATATTAATACGTAGAAACCCTGTTGCATAAATTTTATTTATATGACGTCTTAAACTAAAGAGTTAGACAACATTCTATATTTGATGTGAAACTAAATTATATTTTTGAAGGAGCAACTCCGAACGTTACATCGAGTATCAGGATAACGTAAATAAATAATTAAAAGTATATGATAAATATGACGATATAGTCGGCATATCGTTACAAAAATAGCGCAACCTCAAAAATCAAATCAAATCAATAATAATAATAATAATAATAGTCTTGGCTAGGATTCTTTACGCCAAGACTATGGCCTGGAGAATCTGGCCATTTCTGGGTGTCCACTTACGAGGCCTGTACATCTACTCAATCATAACGACCTAGTTTGCATTTATTAAAACAGTTTAAGAGACTCGAAGTTCTATGAGGTTGTATATAATAATAATAACCTTGAGTCGAGAACGAGCTCACAGGTTTCGAAGCAATTATAACTGTTTAATAAATATAACGTCCCCAAGCTCGCAGAAATTTCATAAGAAGCACACAGGCTGCTCGGTATCCTTACTGGTACACAAACAACACACACACACACACAACCACATCCTGTCAATGAGTATAGAATGAGTATAGACTCATTCCTCTCAATGTTTGCTGACGACGCCAAAATTATGAGAAGGATTAAGACAGAGGAGGACAGCTTGAGGCTTCAAGAAGACCTGGACAAGCTGCAGGAATGGTCGAACAAATGGCTGTTAGAGTTAACCCAAGCAAATGTAATGTAATGAAGATAGGGGTAGGAAGCAGAAGACCAGATACAAGTATCATTGGGAGATGAAATACTTCAAGAGTCAGAGAGAGAAAGGCCTGGGGGTTGATATCACGCCAGACCTGTCCCCGAAGCTCATATCAAGAGGATAACATCAGCAGCAAATGCCAGGTGGCTAACATAAGAACGGCCTTTAGAAACTTGTATAAGAAATCTTTCAGAACGTATATACCCATATGTCAGACCAATCCTGGAGTATGCGGCTCCAGCATGGAGTCCATATCTAGTCAAGCATAAGACTAAACTGGAAAAGGTTCAAAGGTTTGCCACCAGACTAGTACCCGAGCTGAGAGGTATGAGCTACGAGGAGAGGACTAGGGAATTAAACCTCACTTCGTTGGAAGACAAAAGAGTTAGGGGGGGACATGATCACCACATTCAAGATTCTCAAGGGAATCGACAGGGTTGATAAAGACAGGCTATTTAACACAAGGGGCACACGCACAAGGGACACAGGTGGAAACTGAGTGCCCAAATGAGCCACAGAGATTAGAAAAAACTTTTAGTGTCAGAGTGGTTACAAAGGAATGCATTAGGAAGTGATGGGGTGGAGGCTGACTCCATACACAGTTTCAATGTAGATATGATAAGAGCCAAATGGCTCAGGAACCTGTACACTGTGATTGACGGTTGAGAGCGGGACCAAAGAGCCAGACTCAACCCCCGCACCACAACTAGGTGAGTACAACAAGGTGAGCTACACACACACACACACAACACCCCACACACACACGACACACACACACACACACACACACACACACAACCATAACAAACGCAGTGTTCCCACAGGACTATTATGTTATGGAGGAAAGAGAGAGAAGAAAGAGGTGGTGGTGGTCGGTGTAGCCTTGCTGGTAAGAAAAGGCTGGGTATTTTCAGGAGATGGTTTTTCAGGGATGTGAAGGTTTCGCAGTTGACTACATAACAGGTACAATAACATCTGGAGGGCAAAAAATTATAGTCGTAATCATATATAATCCACCACCAATGACAGAAGACCCAAACAGGATTATGATAGAAACAACATGGCCACCATTAATATAATAGAGAGAGACC
>WNGS01165318.1:5237509-5247751 GCA_020271785.1 Procambarus virginalis | reverse complement strand
TATATATAAATATATATATATATATATAAATATATATTATATATATATATAAATATATATATATATATATAATATATATATATATATATATATATGGGGTACCACATGGGGTATATATATATATATATATAAATATATATATATAAATAAATATTATATAATATATATATATATATATATATATATATGGGGTACCACATGGGGTATATATATATATATATAAATATATATATATATATATAAATATATATATATATATATAAATATATATATATATATATATATATATATATATATATATATGGGGTACCACATGGGGTATATATATATATATATATATATATATATATATATATATATATATATATATATATATATATATATATATATATATATATGTTGTACCTAACAGCCAGAACGTCGTACTCGACCTACTATGCAAGACCCGATTTTCCTAATAAGCCAAGTTTTCCTGAATTAAATATTTCTCTAATTTTTTTTCTTATGAAATGATAAAGCTACCCATTTCATTATGTATGAGTTAAAAATAAATTATCAGAGTTAAGATTAACGTGGATATATGACCGAACTTAACCAACCCAACCTAACCTAACCTAATCTATCTCAACCTAACCTAAACTAACATAACTGAGTCAATACTTATGTTCCTAATCTAATATATTAATAATAATTCAAATAATTCATTTGGAAACAATTTATTGAAAATATCGAAAATCACTCGGCTTATTAGGTAAATCGGGCCTTGCATAGTAGGCCGAGAAGCACATTCTGGCTACTAGGTACGATATATATATATATATATATATATATATATATATATATATATATATATATATATATATTGAAAGCCCATCACTTCAAGCTTAAGGACACCTATGATTCCTAAATGAATATTGTCATCTCTGGAACGACAAAATGGTATGAATGAACCATATTAGATCGGTACCAGCGGTACAAAATGGACCAGAGATGGATGTTAGTGTACATATTACTCCACCAGAAACTGACCTCATTTAACATCACTCTTCAATTACCAACGGGTTCGGTAATTCACACATGCCTGCAGAATATGACATGCAAGCCATTTTTAATGCCACTAGAAATACACGTACCATTGACACGCTCCTCCAAGGCAGTGAATGGCCACAGTGTTACGTGGCTGTCAGGAAGGTGTTGCGTGTCAATCGTCCAGTGACTTAACCTCAGAGTATAATACCCAAGGAAGCAAACGTAAGCCTTCGTAACCTGTCATTCACATGGGTATTATTACATGTCTTGGGTGTTGCAGGGTGCTGCGTTACGACAGCAGCTGCGTCAGTGAGTTTGCGTCACGTCTTCGGCCTTACGACAACGTGTCATTGTGTAAGACATGTGTAAGGGTGTAGATGTCAGGAGGTAAACACCCAAGAGGATCATGTCACACACATGTTCGTCCCTCCTCATCTCTCTACATCATATTGCCAAATCTTAAGACTTACTCCTTTGTTTCCTCATATTGTCCCCTTGTCGCAATAGCTTCGAGTAATACAATGCTGTTACAGTATGTGTTGACCGGGCGGTGCGTTCATGTGTTGTGTAAGGAGTTAGTGACACATGGAGACTAGTCCCCGGGGGGGGGGGCTTCCCCCTTGCCCCCCCCCTAGGACTGGGCCGGACCCCCCCTCCCTGGGACAGGGCGGGACCCACCATGTACCACCCTCACACTCTACAGGCATCACTTTTCTTTACTCTGGCATAATGGCAAATATTCTTATGCTTAAATGTCTGCTATTATGCACTGTTTCTTTGATAAGCATATCTTGAGGTCAAGTATGTATGCGGGTATATTACTGTATGCGGATATTACAGATTTCACGATATCCAATATGCGCTACTAAATTAATGACACGAGCGAACATGCCCACAGACGAACGTGCATGCTCACAGATCTAGGAAAGAAAGAATGATTTAGGAGTTGATATCACGCCAAACCTGTCTCCTGAAGCCCATATCAAAAGAATAATATCAGCGGCCTATGCGAGGCTGGCTAACGTCAGAACTGCTTTGAGAAACCTGTGTAAGGAATCCTTCAGAACCTTGTATACCACATATGTAAGGCCAATCCTGTAGTATGCGGTCCCAGCATGGTGCCCGTATCTAATCAAGCACAAGACGAAGCTGGAAAAAGTTCAGAGGTATGCCACTAGGCTAGTCCCAGAACTAAGAGGCATGAGTTATGAGGACAGACTACGGGAACTGCACCTCACGTCGCTTGGAAGACAGAAGAGATAGGGGAGACATGAACACCACATACAAAATTCTCAGGGGAATTGACATGGTGGACAAGGATGGATTATTTAATACGGGTGGCACACGCACAAGGGGACACAGGTGGAAGCTGAGTACCCAAATGAGCCACAGAGACATTAGAAAGAACTTTTTCAGTGTCAGAGTAGTTAATAAATGGAATGCACTAGGAAGTGATGTGATGGAGGCTGACTCGATACACAGTTCCAAATGTAGATATGACAGAGCCCAGTAGGCTCAGTAATCTGTACATCAGTTTATTGACTGTTGAGAGGCGGGATCAAAGAGCCAAAACTCAACCCCCGCCACCACAACTAGGTGAGTACAGACGAACGTGCATGCTCACAGGGAATAAAGAAAATAGAAAACAACCGAATGATAATAGTAAACAAATGACCTACACCAGCATCGACTCTGTACCAGAGATGCACGGAGACTATTACGAAACTGTGTAAGTAATATAACACCTCACCTATACTGGGCACAATCGCACTGTCGCAGCTCCACAATCCTTCATAGTTTATTGCCAAAAAATATCAATATATTTGTCGAATACCTTATTTATTTGAATTATGAATATAAATATAAACCAGAAAGAACTATAAATTCTCTCAGATTTTGAAAGAAATTACTAGTCAGAAAAACCAAAAGAAACCCACAGGTCTTAAAGACCTCAGGGATATATATACCGCCGAGAGGTGTGCACTATTTATCAGAGTATATTCACTGAGAGTTTACGTTAGTTCTGGAATCTGTTCAGGGTTAAAGAATACTTTCTTGTTGATCAAGAAAGTTGGCTATTCAACCTAGAATACTTGGTTGGTTGGTCTTTCTATTGTGGTCGATCGGCCTTAATGACAACACATATCTAATTCAGAGTTCCACTTACCCGAAACCTGTCAAGAGGTGAGAAGGCAAGCCGGTAGACGAGGAAGGTGATGATAGCCAGAGTGAGGTAAGTGAAGAGCGTCCAAGGAAAGCCGTGGCTGAGGCTTCCCTCCAGCAGGTTGCCGGCCTGCTTCCAGTAGTCCTCCAGCCGGGGACCCGCCACCAGCGACGACACGGACGCCAGCACCGTCGTGTTGGTCTCCAAACTGTAGCTGGAGACCCACGACAATACCGTCTCTACTATCATGGTCCTTCTGAAATGTCAACACGCAATAAACTTGTAAGCGGGTTAACTTGGAGTTAAGAATTAAACAGGATGCTTGTAAGCGAGCTGACCTGGAGTTAAAAGTACAATAATAATTCTTGAAAGAGAGTTAAATATGGAAACTGCTGTAGCCAATTCAATACGATGTTTTGGTAAATGTTTGACTCAGCGAAAAATGTCAATATAATTGCACGACCTCGTTAATCTGGACCCCCGTGAACTCGAACCTTTGGGTAATCCAGCCAAAATCGAGTCCTCGTTTTAATCTGCCAAACTCGGACAGAAATCCGGGTTACTGGGAGTTTGGCCGGGTTATCAATGCCCTCGGGAGACCAATGCTCACCAGAAAGCCTAGGACGCTCCCAGCCGGTCACCCATTATTACAACCCATCCTCTAGAAATGATGGCATTATAGTAACGGCGATACATTTGTTGTCTTCGCCGTGTGGCCTCTCGCGGTTTTCTTTCCTTTTCTTTATTTTGGTCTAAGAAAAACTACCTTCCTATTTTTGAACTTTTTCCTATTCTTCTTCTTCCTTCCCATATTTCTAACCTTTCCTTCATCTTTACCCAATTCTCTTAATTCTTACAATTTTCGCTTATTCTTACCTTTCCCCTATTCTTATCATTTTCTTTTATTCTTACCTTTTCCTCTTATTCTTATCTTACCTCTCATCTTATTCTTACGTTCATCTTTCTCTTACGTTCATCTCACCCTCTACCCTTATATTGGTTGACTTTGCCACTCCACTGCTTTTACACGACTAGATAACGGTCGAGGACGGACCGAACCGTTGTTTCATCATTTTCATGAGTGGCGTATTAACTCTTCAGCCACGTTACTGTGACGTTTATATTAATTATTTGATTTAAAGCATCAATATATGGTGATGGACCACCAGTAAACCACTCTTTTGTACTTGCAATTTGATAGTCCAGAAAAATCAAGCTTATTTATTCGTTAACTTAAATATTTCTATATTTCTAGGCCTAGTATAGCGCATTAAGTACTATAAGTACTATATTAGGCCTAAGATAGTGTATTAAGCCTAGGATTACTAGGAAAGGTTAGGTCATATATATATATATATATATATATATATATATATATATATATATATATATATTATATATATATATATATATATATATATATATATATGAATGAAAACTCACACCCCAGAAGTGACTCGAACCCATACTCCCAGGAGCAACGCAACTGGTATGTACAAGACGCCTTAAACCACTTGACCATCACGACCGGACAAAATGAGGTGATAGCCGAAGCTATTTGAACCACCCCACCGCCGGCACTCGGATGGTTATCTTGGGCATAGCATTTTACCAAATCACCTCATTCTTTGGGGCACACGTGAGGAACACAAACGTGTTTGTGTTCCTCACGTGTATATATTATATATATATAATATATATAATATATATATAATATTATTATATATATATATATATATATATATATATATATATATATATATTATATGACAGTGTCAGACCACGGAGGAAAATTGAAACAGGAATATGATCCGGATTAACGATAGTATGCAGTCTATAATAATGATTTATTGGTTTAGTTCACGTTATGTCTGGTTCCTATAATGGGGGACAGGAACTTGTTAGTCTTGTCGAGTTATTCCCTAAGCCAACTTCTGACCTCACCTGGATGCAATCCACAACAGTTTTCCTTACTCCTGGTCGTATTTACTTCTTGGTGAACAAGGTCTCAGTTGAAATGAAAAGTGCTCAACCTTCTCTGCCCCGCTTTGGGGATCGAGCCAGTGATCCTTGGCCGTGAACCGAGAATGTAGACTACTGTGCTACAGATCAATGGTTTACATTATCTTTACAATACTTTATATTATCATAGAGCTAAGTTATTGTAAATCTCCGGCATTATATGATAATTTATCAGAAAACTCCGTAACATAAAGCTTCATTATGTTATCATCATAAAAGTGTTGTAATATCAGCATTCATCGCTTGTACCAATTGAATGAATTATATCGAAGATCGTAGTGTCTATATATATATATATATATTCAACGTAAGCTAAAGTTGGTAAACTATGTGTTCGCGCATGACTAAGAATACTTACAAACCCTCGGAGGAGCAGAGTAAAATCAGTTAATCGTCATTGGTTGTGTTAATTTTATGCATAAAAGTCCGCCATTTGGCACGCCGACTAAACTCAGGACAAGATACTAATATTATCTCGATTTCTCTAACCACAGGAAATTATATTGGGCAATGATGGACCAACATTGAGAGGATGATAAGTAGATAATANTATATATATATATATATATATATATATATATATGTTATATATTACAATGGGTCATATTACACATCCCTGACGTACTCCTACGTTAAAATCAAACCCGTTTACTCATTACATCATCAAATCATACCCATACACTTCTTCCTATACTGAAAATTCACTTAATTCGACAGAACTCGACCAGCTCCATGCATGCTCATCACTCTCCAAAGTGCTTCTCTAACGATTTTGTCAAGGCTTTTCTTAGGCCATAAATGTCACATTCTAGTTACTCTTTTACGCACTCACATGTCTCCTCCACAGCAACTAACTGATTTACACACCCTCTTCCACCTCTTCATCACTGATCATATTCTCAGTAATTTCCTACTCTTTCGATCACTGTTCTGGCATATTGTTTGTCCACTACACAGTAAACTAATGCCTCTATTACTCTTACAATCAATACGCTCTCCTTCATTCTTCTTCAGTGGTAAATTCACAGTTATTTTACAATCCTCCTGCACAGTACCTCAATACCATGTCACCTGGCACAGTACCTTAATACCATGTCATCTGGCACAGTACCTCAATACCATGTCATCTGGCACAGTACCACAATACCACGTCATCTGGCACACTACCACAATACCACGCCATCTGACACAGCACCACAATACCACGCCACCTGACACAGTACCACAATACCACGCCACCTGACACAGTACCACAATACCACGCCACCTGACACAGTACCACAATACCACGCCACCTGACACAGTACCACAATACCACGCCACCCTGCAAATTCTTCACACGCACGCAAAATACTTTTCTAAATTGAACCATCTTTGCACACGCCTCATCAACACCTGCCAGCGTCCCCACCCAAGAGGCTTCAGCTCCCTCCATGGTGTACTCAGCTCTTCTCAAACAAGGAAATGTAATCATATTCACTGTGGCACCCCCTCCCCCCTACAACCCTCCCCTCCCTTCACCGCATCCAGTTACTATATTTGCAAAATGATCTCGCCGTCTGTTGCTATTTTCGTCCTCCTCATTAGTGTTATCTTTTTCAGGGTGTGGCGAGGGTGGCGGACGAGTTGCCAAATGTGGTTTTCAACTATGAAGTGGAGCTGCCGGAATGGAGTCACCTTGACTTTGCCTGGTAAGAAGTCATGGCGGCTGCATACATTAATTTTGGGATGGAGGGGTGAATTCTATAAAAAGGTGAGGCGATACTTCTGGGTACAACGGCCCCAGAGTACGTCTCTAGCCCACACAGCCGCTAGTTACCGAGTCTTGCATGGGGACAAGTACTGAGCCTTTCACAGTGACAAGTACTGAGCCTTACACAGTGACAAGTACTGAGCCTTACACAGTGACAAGTACTGAGCCTTACACAGTGACCAGTACTGAGCCTTACACAACGACCAGTACTGAGCCTTACACAGTGACAAGTACTGAGCCTTACACAGTGACAAGTACTGAGCCTTACACAGTGACAAGTACTGAGCCTTACACAGTGACCAGTACTGAGCCTTACACAACGACCAGTACTGAGCCTTACACAGTGACAAGTACTGAGCCTTACACAGTGACAAGTACTGAGCCTTACACAACGACCAGTACTGAACCTTACACAACAAGTACTGAGCCTTACACAGTGACAAGTACTGAGCCTTACACAGTGACAAGTACTGAGCCTTACACAGTGACAAGTACTGAGCCTTACACAACGACCAGTACTGAACCTTACACAACAAGTACTGAGCCTTACACTGAACCACTTGTTTGGAGTGGTTCAACATGTATCACCTGTTGCAGTGGGTTCGATGAAAAAAATTTGATCGTCAGCCATAATGAACCACTGTCCAAATACACTTAACGTTAGCTCTGGCCTGTACACATTAGATCTGTATCTGAGCCTTAATATTGCACATACGTTTAAAACTTAATTTACTATTGCCCCTTTACGAGAATTAAAGAGTTTCCTCTAGTTCATCATGTCATAGTTATTGCAATGTTTATTTTCTTCTTTGATTATTCTCTGGGACTCTGGGATTCAGTTCCTGAACCCATTATGTGCCTTTGTAACCCTTCCCATCACCACCCACAGGATGGGTATGGGGAGCATTATAAATCAATGAATGAATGAATGGTGGGGATTTACTAATTTAGTTTGCTTTCCCAAAGTTAAGTACAGTACATATTTTATCCTAACGCATTTTGCAGATTTAAAAAATTCGCCTCTCTGGGTTTTGTTAAACAAGTAAATATGGTATTAAGTTGATCTATATTTTACGGAGGAGTTACTAATACTGGTGTCAATCTGCTTATGTAAAGTTAATAAGAGTTAAAATTGTATTTTTCCTTATGCGAGTTGCCATTTAATAATGCCATCCTCTCCGGTTTTATTGTTATGACAAAAACAAGTAGGTGGTTAAGTGAACAAATTCACAAGGGCCTTGATGAAGATTCGAACCCATGCGCTGGATGTTCCCAGACGCGCTCTAGTCAACTGTACCACCACATGATAAAATAATTGCAACCTGGCATAGGTTCGCAACCTGGAACATCCAGCGCATAGGTTCGAACCCTCATCAAGGCCCTTGTGGATTTGTTCATTTGATATGCCACGTTATAGTGATTTACGTGTGTATAGGTGTTTAAGCTGATCAATGTGTTTAAAATAATATACTAATAAAACTCCCTTCAAGTTACTCATATGCTGTTCACTGTTCATGGTATTTTGCATTTTGAGGCCTTCTGGCCTAGTCCTTCTCTTTATATATTAATTAATGTTACTTGTTCTAGATTATTCTTGTTCCGTTTTCTCTGCCGTGCCTTCTGCCCCGGTGTGTTTTCCTGTGAGATTCCGCGTTACCTGTGAGGTCTGGTGAGCTGACCACTGCGCGTGGTCCCTCACTCTTGTACTGTTCCTTTACCACTTTCTCTCACTCTACCTCTTGATGAAGACTTAAGTCGAAAGAGCTTCAGCTTGTCACCCAATTCAATGTGGTTACTCTGCATATTAATGAAGTGTTTTTTCATAGTTGTTGCAATAATATATATATATATATATATATATATATATATATATATATATATATATATGCAAACAAGCCTGAATGGTCCCCGGGACTAGATACAACTGAAAACTCACACCCCAGAAGTGACTCGAACCCATACTCCCAGGAGCAACGCAACTGGTATGTACAGGGATGCCTTAAACCACTTGACCATCACGACCGGACATAAGGAAGTGATAGCCTGAGCTATATGAACCACTTCCCCGCCGGCACCTGGATGGTTATCTTGGGCATAGCATTTATCAAATCACCTCATTTTTTGGGGCAACACGTGAGGAACACAAATGCAAACAAGCCTGAATGGTCCCCAGGACTAGATACAACTGAAAACTCACACCCCAGAAGTGACTCGAACCCATACTCCCAGGAGCAACGCAACTGGTATGTACAGGGATGCCTTAAACCACTTGACCATCACGACCGGACATAAGGAAGTGATAGCCTGAGCTATATGAACCACTTCCCCGCCGGCACCTGGATGGTTATCTTGGGCATAGCATTTTATCAAATCACCTCATTTTTTGGGCAACACGTGAGGAACACAAATGCAAACAAGCCTGAATGGTCCCCAGGACTAGATACAACTGAAAACTCACACCCCAGAAGTGACTCGAACCCATACTCCCAGGAGCAACGCAACTGGTATGTACAGGGATGCCTTAAACCACTTGACCATCACGACCGGACATAAGGAAGTGATAGCCTGAGCTATATGAACCACTTCCCCGCCGGCACCTGGATGGTTATCTTGGGCATAGCATTTTATCAAATCACCTCATTTTTTGGGGCAACACGTGAGGAACACAAATGCAAACAAGCCTGAATGGTCCCCAAGACTAGATACAACTGAAAACTCACACCCCAGAAGTGAAGTGAAGTGAGGTGCCGGCGGGGAAGTGGTTCATATAGCTCAGGCTATCACTTCCTTATGTCCGGTCGTGATGGTCAAGTGGTTTAAGGCATCCCTGTACATACCAGTTGCGTTGCTCCTGGGAGTATGGGTTCGAGTCACTTCTGGGGTGTGAGTTTTCAGTTGTATCTAGTCCTGGGGACCATTCAGGCTTGTTTGCATTTGTGTTCCTCACGTGTTGCCCCAAAAAATGAGGTGATTTGATAAAATGCTATGCCCAAGATAACCATCCAGGTGCCGGCGGGGAAGTGGTTCATATAGCTCAGGCTATCACTTCCTTATGTCCGGTCGTGATGGTCAAGTGGTTTAAGGCATCCCTGTACATACCAGTTGCGTTGCTCCTGGGAGTATGGGTTCGAGTCACTTCTGGGGTGTGAGTTTTCAGTTGTATCTAGTCCTGGGGACCATTCAGGCTTGTTTGCATTTGTGTTCCTCACGTGTTGCCCCAAAAAATGAGGTGATTTGATAAAATGCTATGCCCAAGATAACCATCCAGGTGCCG